>MU831643.1:0-127136 GCA_029204225.1 Diphasiastrum complanatum
CCTTTGGTAGTGACTTGTCTGGTTGGCCCCGCATTAGATATTCAACAATGTCGGCAACCCATTCTGGTACTGTGTCCACGTAAAATAAGGCAACATCGGCCAGCTCATTGTCGGGTTGGGTTGCAACCTCCTTTCCCTTGATTCGCGACATATGATCTGCCATGTAGTGTTGTTTTTCCTTGCGAACTACTATCCAGAAATCAAATTCCAACAATAGAAGTAGCCATGTGGATTCTCTCGGTGTTGCAAGTCTTGTTAACGAGATAGAGCAAGGGTTGATGGTCCGTATAAAAAGCGAAATGTGTGGCCATCAGGTAGTGCCGAAATTTCTTAACCGCATAGATCATTGCCAGTGCTTTCTGCTCTGTGGTTGAGTAATCTGTATCACTGAGCTGTCGGCTTGCAAATCGGATTGGAAAATTCTTTTTGTGGTCACCTGGCTAGATTAAGACTGCTCCAACTGCATACTTCGATGCGTCCGAATGCACATGAAACTCAATTGACCAATTGGGTGGGCGTAAGATTGGTGCTGAAACCAATGCATCCTTAAGCTTTTGGAAAGCCTTTAGGGTCTTCTCGTTCCAATGTGGATCCATTGTGAGTTTATAAATTGGTCGGGCTAACTCTGCAAAATCAAGAATGAAGATCCTATAATAGTTAGCATGACCCATGAAGATGTAGACTTCGCGGATCGTTCCCGGTGGTGGTAGATCAACAATGAGCATGATCTTTGATAGATCTGTGGCGATCCCGTGTCTTGACACTATATGGCCAAGAATCAAGCCATGTGTCACCCAAAATTGACATTTTTCTGGATTCAAGGAGATCTGGAAGTTGCGGTATGTTTGTAGCACCTTCTCCAAATTGGATAAGTGTTCTAAATCTAGTCCATGCACGCACAGATCGTCCAAGAAAATTTCAAGAAATTTTTGCAAATATTCTTTGAATGCCGCCTGCATGACTCGCTGGAAGGTGCTTGGGGCATTGCAAAGTCTGAATGGCACCACCTTATAGGCATAGGTTCCCCATTCCGTGGCAAATGTTGTTTTGTGTTGGTCTTGGAGGGCTATCTTCACCTGGTTGTAGCTGCTGAAGCCGTCTAGAAAACTGTAGGCTTCGACACCAGCTACTCTGTCGAGGACACTTTCCGTAGATGGTAAAGGAAAATGATCCTTTTTGGTAACTGCATTTAGCGCCTTCAAACTCACACAAATTCGCATTTTGCCGTTCTTCTTGAGTACTATAAGGCCGCATTTAAGCTGTTACTCTGCAACTCATCGTCTATCACAATAGCTTATAGATGGTTGATGTGTGATGATACAACCCCTTGGAAACAATATTTGGGAATAGCTGCCTCAGAGAGCATAACAATAACATGTATAAGGCCTTCGAAAGGTGACATCCATTTGACAGCTGCCACATTCAAAGCCTTTGGATAGTTAAGATCCATGGAGAGAGAGAGAGAGAGAGAGAGAGAGAGAGAGAGAGAGAGAGAGAGAGAGAGAGAGACCTGGTCCTTAGCAAATGGAGATCGTGGCCTGTGAGGGGAAGAGCGCTAGCCATGGTAAGTTGGCGATGCACTGATTCATTGGCCCACGCATTAGGAGTGTGCCTCACTTTGCTGTGGAGGCCGAATGGTCATGCTAGGAGGAAACACTCCCTCACCTTGGATGAAAAAATCTCAAATATTAGTCAAATATACAGTGAGAACCGTGAGAGAGAGAGAGAGAGAGAGAGAGAGAGAGAGAGAGAGACCGTATGTAGCCGTTGTGGAGAGCATCCAAGTGAGTGCGGTTTGCGGTTCGTTCAAAGCATTTAGGCCGCATAGGGACACTGAGAACCGTGAGTGACAACATTTAGGCCGCATAGGGACCGTGATGGGACCATGATGGGCCACATAGGGACCGTGATGGGCAACATAGGGACCGTGAGAACCGTGAGTGACAACAATTAGGCTGCATTTAAGCCGTTACTGAGTTCTGCAACTCATTGTCTATCATAATAGTGAAGTGAGAGCGCGAGAGGGGCGAGAGAGAGAAGACGAAGGAAATGCCAGTGGAGAGAGGGAGAGAGAGAGGAGAGAGCGAGATGTGTGGTGAGAGAGAGAGCCAAGAGGAGAGAGAGAGGTGAAAGGGGAGGCAAGATGCATTTTAGGTTTTAGGGTTAATGTTTTTTAGGCTTTAGGGAGAGAAAAATAGCCATATGGCATATAGTGAGGTGTTGGAGAGAGAAAAAGAGAGAGAGAGTCCTCTCGTAAATTGAGTGGGCCATATCTGCCCTGAAATTGTAACGAGGTGCATCCGGCAGTTTTTCAAGGTCAAAAACCTACCCCAGAGTTCCACATTCTAGAAAGTTACAGAACTTGCGCAGGGAGAGAGAGAGAGCGCACACAGATAAAGGTGGCACTCACGGAGGGGGGGGGGGGGGGGGGGAGAGAGAGCGCTTGATCTTTTTTGAGTTAGGGTTAAGGTTTTCGTCGTAGGGTTTAGGGATCTTGACATAGCGAGATATATATATATATAGCTGTGTTATATATATATATAGAGAGAGAGAAAGGGGGGAGATTTATGATAGAGTCTCTTGCTCGTCTGCCTTTACACTTTTGCTTTAGGGTTTATTACTAATTTGATATTTTAGGGTTTGGAGCGATAGTAGCTTTTTCCCACTCAGCGCCATGATCCTGGACGATCTTCTTCTCAGCGCGCGCGGTTAGTGTTTTTGTTATTGCAATGGATTTGCTTGCTCAATACAAGGACGATGGCGGCAGCAGCAGCAGCAGCAGCGCAGATTTGGAGCAGCGCTCTTCATCCACCCATTCTTCAATGCAGACACAAGAAGATGAAGCAGCGGCTACATCCCAATTTTCTGACAAGCAATCGGATCGCTCATCCTCTCCTCCAGACTCCCCTCTTCGCATCACTCTTCCTCACAAATCCGCAGCTCCACAAGTAAGTGATACATTGCTAGTTCTCAGATCTAAGAACACTTCTTTGCTTCATAGAGCTCCTATTGATCCAGCACAGCACAAGGTGAACTTTAACCCTACTTATGAGCAACTGTGGGCGCCCATTGCTGGGCCGGCTCACCCTTATGCAAAGGATGGATTAGCTCAGGGTTTGAGAAACCACAAGCTAGGGTTTGTGGAGGATGCAGCCATATCTTCTTTTATGTTTGATGAGCAGTATAATACTTTCCATCGGTTCGGGTATGCGGCTGATCCTTCTGCCGCAAATGGGGATAATCTTGTGGGGGATGCCGATGCACTGAAGAATGTTGCGGGCGCAACGGTGTATAATCTGCCACAGCATGAGCACAGGAAGAGAAAGGCGGAGACGAAGCTGGAGAAGAGAATGGATGTGGATGGGGAGACGGGGGTTAAAGGCCAAGTTGATGCTGCATCGGAAAATTGGCTGCAGTTAAGTTCCAAGAGTCCATGGGCAGGAAAGAAAGAGGGCTTGCAGACCGAACTCACAGAAGAGCAGAAGAAATACGCGGAGGAGCATGCTGAAAAGAAAGCTGAAAGGGACAAGGGTGATAGAATTGAGTTTGAGGATAAGAGCACTTTTCATGGTAAGGAAGAAGTGGACTATCAGGGAAGATCCTGGATGGCACCTCCGAAAGATGTTAAAGCTACCAATGATCATTGCTACATTCCCAAGAGATGGATCCATTCTTGGACCGGTCACACAAAGGGCGTTGCAGCTATCCGCTTTTTCCCTAAGTATGGGCACCTTCTTCTATCTGGTAGCATGGACACCAAAGTCAAAATTTGGGATGTTCATGGAAGTGGCAAGTGCATGAGGACCTACATGGGCCACTCAAAGGCGGTACGTGATATCTCATTTAATAACGATGGATCTAGATTTCTTAGTGCAGGGTATGATAGAAAGATAAAGCTCTGGGATACAGAAACTGGGAAGGTAGTTTCAACCTTTTCAACCGGCAAGATCCCCTATGTTGTCAAATTCCATCCTGATGAGGACAAGCAGCATGTCCTCCTTGCAGGAACAAGTGACAAGAAGATAGTACAGTGGGACATCAACACTGGGGAGATAACCCAAGAATATGATCAGCACCTGGGTGCTGTGAATACAATTACATTTGTAGACGACAATCGAAGGTTTGTTACTTCTAGTGACGATAAATCTTTGCGCGTGTGGGAATATGGTATCCCTGTTGTCATCAAGTATATTAGCGAGCCTCATATGCACTCCATGCCATCAATTACGGTTCATCCAAACACAAATTGGCTTGCTGCTCAGAGTCTAGATAACCAGATACTGATCTACAGCACAAGAGAGCGTTTCCGGTTGAATAAGAAGAAACGTTTTGCAGGCCACATTGCCGCTGGGTATGCTTGCCAGGTAAATTTTTCACCAGATGGACGCTTTATAATGTCTGGTGATGGTGAGGGCAAGTGCTGGTTTTGGGACTGGAAAACATGCAAGGTTTTTCGCACTCTTAAATGCCACGAAGGTGTCTGCATTGGTTGTGAATGGCATCCTCTTGAACAAAGCAAGGTGGCTACATGTGGATGGGATGGTCTTATTAAATATTGGTATGCCTCTCTCTCCCTCTCTCTCTCTCTTTGTTTGTTGTAAGCAACTTGGAGTGTTGAAGACAGTGGCTGCATGTTGAATGGAGTTTATTCTTCAAATTACATCACTTTGTCGGATTAGAAAGATGAAGCATGTATTTTTTACTTCCTGTAAGAAGTCAGCTGTGGTATAATGCATGTCTTTATTGTTCTGGATATTTCATTGGATTAGACTTCTATCTGATATCTGTGCAACTTTCTAAATGCTGCAGGGATTAAGGTTTTACCTGATAGCAGCACCAGGTCGGCATCTAGTTGCAGTTTGGGGAGGTAAATGCAAAAGAATTTTGCATCATGCTTCTAAAAAGTTTTCCTTGAATGTTTGGAGCTCCAGAGTTGTGGATCCACTGTTTGCCTGGCCACAAAGATCCTTATTGCCCAAATATGAAGCCATTGCTTGGTGAAGTATAATAATATACTTCAAAGGCGTTTCCAGAAAATCCCCCAGTTGCACGAATGCAAAGAAGATATTTGTAAGGTTCAAATTTAAGTTGATACAATGTCGAGAATTTTGGAGACTATAAGCATGGGAATCAGACTATTTTGTGAAAAAATTTGAATAGAGAAAGGGAAAGTGGAAACGACAATATCAGAACAGTAATTCATATAGAGAATCCCACAGCCCCACATGAAATGATTCGCAATGATGGGAGTTATCACATTTCCAAGGACAAAAACTGATATGCTGTTGGAAATTGTGACTGTATGTAGATTGATCATTGTAATCATCTCGTCTTTATGGTTCAAGTTCAAGAAAGGTTGTCTTCTTCTGAACATTGCAAGATTTCATGATTCCTATTTTTTTATGCTGCAAGTTTGCCTTCAGAAGAGGATGTACGACAATCATAGGACTGAATGTCTTTGAGAGTTTTGGTTATATTGTATTTGCACTCTAGCAGCACATTAGTAAATAGTACTTGTACCTATTACCTTCAGCCCTTGTTTTAAGCTTTTTGAATATTCTCCATAAACATTTAGGGTTTGGAACCTATCTTTCTGCTCTTTCTGTAAGTTGCAGCTGGCGAGAAGGTTGCAATGCGTTTGACACTGAAAGTATTGCATTGATTAGGAAGTGTAAATCACTTCCAAGTACAGCAATGATTCACAAGTGTTCACTTATTTTGATAATTCAATGCTTGGCAAGCTGATGGGCATTGCTTGCTGTTAATGTTTTTTTTTGCTCGCTTTCATGAAGCTTCTTGAAAATGGGCAAGCATTGAATGGTAGTTGTGTTAGTTAGAATGCACATTCCGGAATGAGCATTAAGAAATGAGCATTATGAAACGGTGGCGTTCTGGATAGGAAATGTTGCTCAAATGTGTGAAACTCTCAAATGAATCAGGGCCCACAACTATTATGGGCCCCATTCTTCCTGTGAGAGAAAGGGGGAAGGGGGGTGGAGGAGCCTCATTCACTTGAGTGAGGTTCTACTATTTTCTCTTAATACTGAACCATGAGTGCCATCTAGGCCATATCCATCAGGTGTAGGCCAGTCCAGGCGGAATGTTTTAAGTTTATGGCTTTCTAGCTAGCTGGACTTGATGTTTCCGGGCCATCGAGGCTAGACGTTGAGCAAAGCCATCCAAGCATTTTCATGTAGCACATGATGCAAGTGTACTGATCATAGTGACCAGGGAACGGGAACAGGAATCAGAAACGATTAGTCCTCCCCCAAAAATGGGAATGAGAGCGGGAACGGCATGTCATCATAGTGACATTAATGAAAAGTTATTCATACACTTGACAACTGGAAATTTATAGTAATTTGTGTTTTGAAATTGGATATCATATTAAACAAAATAGAGCATCAATATTGTATTTAATGGCACTGCTATATAAACGTAATGGATTTTTGGTAACTATTTTGCCCATTTCTGAACAGATCAAAAAGCAGAATAGTCACTTGTTTTTTAAAATTTTTTTTTAGTGCAGGTTCTGCCTGCGTCTGCCACGTGGCAGCATCGAATTGGTCTAAAAAATTTTCAGTGCTGATTTTGCTTGCGCCTGTCACGTGGCAGCAAAGGATTGGTTTAAAAAGAGTCCAAAAATCCGTTATCAATGGAAGGGGCCAGGCAGAGGCCATTCTGCCCAGTAAGGATTTTCAGAATTTTTTTAGACGAGGCCTGGAAGGGCCGAGCCTCAAATTTTTTTTGGAAATCCTTACCGGGCAGAATGGCCTCTGCCCTGCTCCTTCCATAATACAAAATATGTGTCAAGTAACTCTAGATTTTTTTTTGTTTCTTGCTTGACTTTCTGGTTTTTTGGGTCTTCAAAAGAATTGTGACTGAGGAACACGTTCCCAACTAGGATAAGTCCAGGAATGCGTGGCATGTCCAAAAAGCCCCATACTTGTGCTCCTTGGTCACTTTGGTACTGATGTGCATATCATGTTAGCTACAGCTAGCGTCTGTACCATCTCTGTTCTTTGAAAAGGACACATTGCGACCTGTTTATCAGGACTTACCAGTTTTTCTTCAAAGGAAATATTATGTTTGCATTGACTTCTACGATTATGTTCAAAGGTATGTTGAGAGAATAGCAACATATGATGCTTATGGTCCCTCTACATTATAGGCTCTTCATACGTGCTACTTGAAGAGGGAGGTTGAGTGCATCACTAAGGAGTTCACTCTCGTGAATGTAGAATAAAGTTGCTCTTTCTTTGGCACATGAGTGGAACGGTTGGTATTCAATCGAGGCCGATTATCAACATTTTGAAATCATGTAACTTGTTCTAACTTGTAAAGTTGTATGTGTACCCTGTTGCTTTTTGGCGGTAGATGCTTCGGAGTGTGGGTAGGCCACAGTAGGTAAAGTTCATATACGAGCACATTCAAGTAGTGATGGTACAGATTGGAGGGTCCACATGGTGCTAAATGACAAAGCTCAAAATGCTATGTGAATGTGAGAGCAGCTGATGATACACACACATATATACATATGTGGAAGTGGTTATCGGTTTTCTCTCTCTCTCTCTCTCTCTCTCTCTCTCTCTCTCTCTCTCACACACACACACACACACACACACACACACACACACACACACACACACACACATCTATATAGTACAAAACTATTTTAGAGAGAGAATGTGTGAGGTGCTGTAAAAAATGTCACGCTTTTGCCTGCAAAATTGTCACCCATTTGCAAAAGGAAAAAGCAAAATAGGTTAAAAAAAAAATGATAAAAAAAACACAGCCTCCAAAAATATATAAACACTTTTCGTGAACTTTGAACTCTCTGGAAAATTACAGCAACCAAACCATTAATGTGAGTGATGACCATTTGCTTCCTTGTCTCCTCCAACTTTGTCCTTTCTTGATATGTCTCCACCATAAAACTCCATGAATGAGCCTCCATCTCCATCTTGCCACAAGATATCATCAACACTTGATGACTTGGCCATGAATGAGCGAAATACTGAACATCCATTAGCTTCATTTCCATCAGCAAAACCAGCCAAGAATGCTAGTACAACTCCAACAATAAGATATTGCAAGACAATGTAGCTAGTTTGTCCATATCTTGACAATTTGCACACATCCACATGAAATAGCTCAAACATGAGATAGAACAAGTAAAGTAAAATTGAACAAAAATTTCTTGCTGCTCCTTTGACCTTACTTGAGTCTTCAATAAGCTGCAAAAAGAGATCCATAACATCTTTGCCAAATAACCTTCCTTTGATGCTCTTGACTAGCTCCAAATTGCCACCTTTCCTTTTGTGTTGTTGAAGCCCTTTGAGACCAACCTCTTGATCTTCCTCTTGACCATCAAAGTCATCGAACAAACTTTGTTTTTCGGATCCATTACTTGCTTTTCCATTATGAAAAACATGAGAACCAATATCCACTTGCATAGCATCATCTATACAAGAAAATTCTCCAAAACCTTGATCTTGAGGTGCTTGAGGCCTCTCCTCCACACCTGCAACAATCTCCATCAACTCATTCATCTCCAATAAGGACTCCATCCTCACCTTCCAAGTAGAATAGTTGATTGAGGTAAGCCTATCATTGCTCTCCAACATTAAGCCTCCACTTATAGCCATGTTGAAGTGACATGATCTTCTCTTTCAACCTGTTCCAATGCACAAAGCACTCTCTTGAATGTCAACAAATGAACTCAAGAAGAAATCACAAAGATATGGAATCTCTCAAATCTCTTCTAGCACTTCTAACTAGAAAATCAACACATAGAATAGTGCAATCTTGATCAACCTATGATCTATCCTCAATCTAATGATTCTTGCTCCTAAGATTGAAACACACTCAAATGAAGTTCAATAACCTCACAAACTAGAGATCCAATCAAAATTAGAGTTTTGACAGAGTCACAAAAAATTGAATATCCCAAATTCTACATGCAATTTCTAGAAACTTGATATATTTTCTTGTAGCCTCCAATGAGACCTTCCTAATGCATCAAAAATCATCTAATTCCAGTTAACCAAGTGTGAAATCGGAATTGATCAAGTATATAAGCCTATATTGAGTTTTGACCTACAAAAGATCAATTCTACACATGCAAAAATGCTGATTTTTGAGTAGAGATCAATCTAGCATGTTGTAGCATTGGTATCTCCTCCAAATCCTTGCTAAAGTTGGTTGATCCTTTCATAACCTGAAACACAATAGCTCTGATACCATGTGAAGGATTTCAAATCATTCAAGATCCAATCCATGTCCCTGATCTTTGGTGACAATAAGGAGCAAACCAACAATCCTGCCAATGTAGAAAAATCAGCATCTACATACAAAATGAGATGCAAACTCAAAGAGATTTTTACCCTAAACCCTAAACCAAAACATAATTTATAGTTGATGTCCATACAGTTACAGCACCCTACTGTATTTCACATGTGTGGAATTGAAAATAGTAATAAATGATCATTCTACACATAGAATTGCAAGATATCATCAAGAGAGTGCACCAATGAGTAGTAGAACCCAAAGAGAACATGCATAATGATGAAATGAGAGAGAGAAGAGAGAAGATGTGTCTCTCCATGAGTTACATCCTTCTATAGAGTGTCCAAACCCTATTTGGCCACTTGGCTTTCCCTCCAAAATGTAAACCCTACTATTTTTGGGTCTAGATTCAATGTACCCAAAGTTCAAATTTGAATCTCTCTAACACTTGACTACCAACTTTCCCACACTTTCAAAAAGTGTTTATTGAATGTATTTTAAACTAATATAACTTCAAAAAGTTTATCTCTAAGTCTAAAATGAGTTTTGGCCTCCTATAGACAATTTACTAAAATATGACTAAACTAGACTAAACTAGTTGAAATCTCTCACATAAATATGCAAACTCTGCGACAACATGAGTAACAATGTAGCATGAATGGAGGCAGATTAAAATAGGATTTAGGAGAGTAGAGGAGATAAATCCAACAATCACCTAATCAGGAAAGCCGTTGTACTTGGAAGTATATGGCTTTTGTGACAACTATACATAGTATATATACGGTCAACAAATCAGTATCGTTGACACGGACGAGGACATTGCAAAATCTCTCACTTTGCGTTTTACATGAAGTGGTTTTCTCTCACTTCGCAAATTACGGGAAGTGGCTGGGAACGTTCCTCGTTCGAAACAGATAACCTTCGGCATTTTTCTCTCCTTTCGGGGTTTCTGCGAAAAAGCCAAAGGTGCCTTTAAATTTTTTTAAGGTGCCCTTAGAAAGTTGAAGGTGCCCTTAAAAAGGCGAAGATCTTTTTGACAATTCAACTCTCTTGCTCTTTTCAAAAAAGCCGAAGGTGCCCTTTAAAACAAGTTGAAGGTGCCCTTAAAAGTTGGCGAAGGTGTCTTTAGCAGTTTAACCCTTAAAAATAGAGGACCTTCTAGAATTTTCTCTCTCTTCGCATTTTTTGGAAAAATGCGAAGAGGGGGTGAAGGTGTTGGAAATAGTTAAATTGTTGAACTATGAACAAGTTGACTTCTTCAAAAATAATTGAATGGAAGAGGTCGAAGGTAAGTGTCGCAGTTTTCGGAAAGTGCAAACTGCGACACTTCGTGTATTTCTGCAGACTGTTCAAAAATGATGTAAATTTGCAGACTTGTTCTAAATGCAAGTTTGTGGAGGTCCTTGAAGATAGCCAAGTCTTCAATGACTTCAAGTTATTAAACTTAACATCTGAACTTGAAATTCTGATGTGATTGGTTACTCTTTGCTGGAGATCAGCCAGAAGTCTGTTGTAGACGTCCTTCAAATAAATTGGTTCTCTAAGTTATGATTCCAAGGAGGCAACTGTGGGCTTAATTTCCAACAGATTAGCCACCCTTATATAAGCACCAAAGTTCATTCCATGTAAGAAGATGTGGTTGCTTCTCTCTTTCATTGTATGTGAGCCTTGATGGTTGCGTTCTTGCTCGAGTTGATATTTTTGGAGAGTTTGTAGGGTATGTAGGCTTATTCCTCATTAATCCGTACTATTTCCTTGATAATAGGCTTGCTAGTAGGCTTGAATGCATCATCATCAAGCTTATGCATTCTAGATTTATCAAATAGGACATCTCTGGAAATGATAAATTTTTGAGTAGGAGGAATGTAAACAAGCCTATTGGAACAAGTCTTTTTTTAAACATTCAACACCAATTGCAGTGATTCATTATTCTCAATACAAGCACAAAACTCATTATACGAAATCTCTAAACCTTTCAACAAGTGACAACTTTACATGGTACACAGTTGCATCATATATGGACAAATTTACAAAATTCAAAAAATCTATCGCGATCTACGTATGTATATTGGTCAGATCATTCGCTTAACTGTCTTGAAATTGGTTGTCGATCAAATCCTATACTTAGATATAGGGTAGCCAGTTGATCTTTCTAATTTCTCCGGTAAGCAAATCTAGAAGTAGAGAACCTTCTTGGAGGAAAAGTTGGTGGTATGGGACATCCGTGATTTTTATGAAACATCACAACAAAAATGTCACTTCGAAAGGCTTGTTTTGAGTTTTGTAAAAGCTCGCTTAAACTTAATACTATGTGAATAGAACACACAAGCAAGGGTGGGTGAAATGGCAATGATGAGAGCTACATTGTCATCTAGGACACATTTTGTTACGTCCATGTCCGATATAAAGGATTCAGAATAATCCTTGACATGGATATTCGATACTCGAGTGTATGAGATTATTAATTACACCTTGTCATTTCAGACTAGGTTAGAAATGTAATCAATAAACTTGTGAGGGCCCAGGCATACCCATTAGGACATGTGGAGTTGGTGCATCGACTTTGATGGCTATATATGCATGTAAAGGAGATCAAAAGTAATTGGATGAAAATTGAAATCTTATAGGGAATATTTCTGTGCCGGAGGGGCCTATATACCTATAGGAACTTGCCCTCCTCTCCACCTATTTTTTAGATTGTATACAGGTTCAGAGGTTTCAAGTAATGTATAGAGAGTTATTCATGCCCAAAAATCATAAAAAAAAAACACAATTTTTTTAGGTTTTGGGACTCTTAACAATGACGACCTACAAAACCTGTTCATATCCTATGGACAACTTCATTCCATCTATGAGAATGTGCATGCACAAATATTGAGTCAAACTCCCAAAAAATGGAAAACCTTAAAAAAAAAACTTGTATTTTGACTAATTTTTTTTATTTTTCAACATGTTTTGATGGATATGTTGATGTGCAATCTTCGAAGATGCTTATCTTTTTTCAGCTTTTCTCATGGGCTTCTAGTTCGAGGGCCCAAGCATACCCATTAGGACATGTGGAGCTAGTTCATGGTGTCTAACAATTGTATATGCATTTAAAGAATATCAAAAGCAATGGAATGAGAATTGGAATCTTATAGGGAATATTCCTAGGCCCTAGGGGCTTATATATACCTGTAGGAACTCACCCTCCTCTCCACCTATTTTTCAATTTCCGATTGTCGGAATCCTCTCATCTCTTGTATTCAATCATTGTGGCTAGGGAGAGAAGCTGATTGAGCTTTGACTCTCCCTTTCAGTTTGTTGGGCGATTTGGCTCCACAATAGTCCATTTGGTGCATGCAACATGATTTAGAAGATCTTCAGTTGGCGATCTTTACACGTTTTGTAATGCATGTTGCATATGTGGTACTTGTTCATCACACTTTCTTTCTCTAGGGCTTCCAAATGGTCCCTTTCTTTTCTAGGACTTCCAAACCCCCGAGCACTTGTTGGCAATAGATTCATTGCTAATTTACCCAATTATTGTCTAAAGCATTTTTGTTGTGTTTCTGTGTCTCAAGTGCATTCTTATACACATTCATGGTGACTTGACCTTCCGATGTGAGGGGTTCATGTCACAACAACATTGTGAATGTGCTCAGATCATTGATCACTTGTCTCTAAGTTCCTTCACTTTGGCATTGACTTGAATGCAATGACTTTCCCAAGCTTGGAGTATATTCTCATAGCAAGTTTTTGCACATTGACTCCCATATATCTACCATTCACACAACATTTGAAATTTGAATATGCGCCAATGGGCGTTGAGTGGGCCTTGATTCAACGGGCCTTGATTCAACTCTTATCTAACTCATCTAACGTGGGACATTCCTAAATAACATATCTCAATTTTCCGTATGACCTTTATACTTTCCACATTCACTCTTTTGTACTCACAATCACTTTTTAGATCTTGTATAAATAGAAACACCTACTTTCTTCATCTTGGGAAGAAGAATGTGATTTAATATCAAGACAAGCTTTGCAAAACTACTACAAACATAAACCCTAATTTGTTCTCCACATAAACCTAATATATTCTCTCTCTCTCTCTCTCTCTCTCTCTCTCTTTGAGTTGCAGATATGTCTTGGACTTGTCAAACAACATCGACTTCATCGTGACTTTGGAGCGCCAAGCTTCTTATGTGCGTTTGGATGATCAAAGTGAATACAATTGAAGCTGGGGTAGCCTGTTGAAGGTATTGCTTGTAAGCATATCTTCCTTGACAGCACTACGCAGGGCTTCTCATATTTAGTTCCGAAGTCTGCATTTTCTTTAACTTTGGAGAGGCTTAGAGCAGAAACCTTTTTTTTTTTTTTTGTAAGTTTTCTGTTGTTGCTGCAATTCCTTGCTGACTGCTTGAATTTGGCATCTACTGAGATCCTTGAGGTTTGAACTAGAAGGTTATTCAAGATTGTAATCAAATTCTAGAATGTGGAAGAGCTTCTAGGTAAAGTTTTCTTTCTATAAACTTTGTTGCACATATATGTATATATGTGCAAATAATATTTTTGAATTTTGACATCATTTGCTCACAAATCTCATAGATGCTTTCCAGACATGCATATGATTTAGAAATAGAACAGTTTGAATTGTAGTGATAGAGCCACTTCAAATTTATCTTCAGAAAAGAAGACCTGTTACCAAAACCAATTTCGAGGTATTACAAGGTTGCATTTAGTGAAATCTGAAACCCTTACATTACTGTTTCAAATGTTAAAAAACAGGCAGCTAGTTGGATTTTAGAAGAGTCTGCTGCTTAGAGTTTTTTTTTGGATTTCACGTGGACAAATCATTCTGAAGTTTTCTTGGTGGACCTTTCAGTGGAATCTCACAAAATCCTAGAATCGTGCAGAAAGGTTTTCTTTTTGTTTTTGTTTTTTAATTCTTTTTGGGCAATATGGGTATCAGATGAAAGCTCTGATTAAGAGCATTTTTACTGTGTAGTTTGCTGACTGTTTCGGGTGTAGGATGGTCCTATTTAGGTGCATCAACTCCCAGGTTTACGCTATATGCAGTTTCAATATAAAAAATTAACAAAAAAAAGAGAACACATTGGGGCATTCCCCCAATGAACATAGTAGGATTCTCCCTCTCTCTAATTCTCTCTCTCTCTCTCTCTCTCTCTCTAAAGAGCGGTTGAATCCGGTTTAGAATGCGCTGATTTACCCTGATGAATCTAGATGCTTTCCTAGGTGTAGTCCTCTATATGGATGAAACTTTGTGGAACTTCTGAAGAAGGTTAGCTGCAAAGCAGCGATGGTGGCAAGTTGCTGATTGGCAGATGAGCCTGACCGTGGAGCGCTTACTCGGTGCATGGAGAAAAGCTCGATAACTATGGCGCTCAAATCCAAGAGTGGATTCAAGATGACGCCCAAGAATCGGAAACCCAGCTAGTAGGAAACCCGCCGGATATTCAAGTGGATATGCAGCGATTGTGAGAGAAGCTACTCTCTCATGAGCGACAACTGACAGACCTTCTTGGCGACAGGGTGGTTCTTAATGGTGATCATTCTACTCTTGTTTCTTCCATTGTTGATAAAGTTAACCGTTTTCAAGATGTTTTCGATGACGTGAATACTTGTAAGGACTGGTTGAACATTATGGAGACGCGTCTCAACGAAGACATTGGCATTGCGTCTATTCAGAAGCTTCAGGAAGAGCTTGCAAACACGAAGAAATCTTGGGATGACATTGTTAGGGGAACCACTAACTCTAAACAGGTAGTGGTGAAAGCTATGTAGGAACAAGAAAAACGAGCATCAAAGACCCTAAACGCAAGGCTACGAGGGGTAAAGTTCGAAGGGGAGGAAAACGTTTTACTAAAACAAGTTAATGATTACATTTCATCTACATTCTCTGTTCCCGTGGATCCTGTGGTTGTAGTGTGGCATGGGAAATTCCAACCTTCTCACATCTTCCTCTGTTTTAAAGACGGACAGTTCTCCGCCAATGAACGTAATGAAAACTATACAACTAAGACTCGTCAGAGTCATGGTAGGAAACATCATCCGAATCTGTGCCTGAATGCAGATCCTAAGGGTCTGCAAATGAATCGGAGCCGAAGGGAACCATATGCCGTGGTGTGGCCCTAGCTATCTGCTGCGTGCTCTGCTCTGGATCCTCCCCCTCCCCCTGCCTCTACCTCTACCTCTACCTCTACCCCTGCCTCTCTCCCCTCCTCTGGCCCCCATCTGGCTGCCCCCACCCCTGTGTCTACTCTGTCGTGTCTGTGTGTCAGGTGGCTATGATCCTACGCCCTGGGATGGCCCTACCCACTGTGATGATGCTTAAAGATGTAAGTTGTAAAACGTCTCTACTTTTGGAGAGACTGATGTATTCCCATCATCGATAATTTCCTTGGCTGAGCTAATGGAACAAGTCAATCATTGTGATTATGAGTTATTTCATCTTCTTTTAAAATCTAGTTTGCAGTGCAATTTGGTTCATGAATTTGATGCGAATGTGTTTTTTGATTCTAACACCGAAAAGTCTCATCAAGAACGCCAATTAATGCAAGATCTAAAGCAAGAGTTTAGTGACATTTTTCCTAAGCAACTTCCGTATGGTTTACGACCCACTCGGTCCGTAGACCATAGGATAGAATTGATACCCTCCCATATCCGGACAACCGTATCGGTTCACTGATAAGGAAGAGGGGGAAGTGGCTAGGCAAATAGAGGAATATTTGAGGCGATTCCAGTTATGCGTGGATTATAAAGGCCTAAATAAACTTACTGTAAAAAATAGATACCTGCTTCCTAGAATGGATGATCTCATAGATCAGTTAAGTGGAGCGAGATTTTTCACAAAAATTGATCTTCGAACAAGATATCATTAGCTATGGATACATTCGGATGATATATCTAAAACCGGTTTTAGGATAGGGTTTGGCCATTACAAGTTCCTTTTTTACCTTTTGGTTGGACAAATGCTTCGACTACTTTGAACGACTTATTTTGTCCTTTCTTGGGAAGATTTGTCGTAGTATTTCTAGATGATATTCTCATCTCTAGTCAAACACTAAAGGAGCATGTAAAACATTTTCGTACTGTCTTGAAGATACTCAGAGAAGAGATGCTATTTAAGAATCTAAGTGTGAATTCTTTAAGAAGGAACTTCTTTACGTAGGTCATAAGCTCTCCGCTGAGTAGATCAAGATTGACGAAGAAAAGGTAAAGACGATTGTAGAATGACCAATTCCTGAGTTCGTGAACTCAAGTCACTTTTGGGTTTCATAGTGTTCTTCCGAAAGTTTATTTAAGAATATTCAAAAATTGCCGCACATCTTAATAATATTTTAAAAGTGGCGAAGAGTTGGAAAGTAGGCCTAGCCCAGTAGGCCTAGCCCTTCGATCAAATGGAACAAGAAATTAGATGAGAGTTTTGGAAAACTAAAGCTTCTAGTTGTCTCAGCTCCCGTGTTGAGAATAGCAAATCCAAATGTTCTTTTCGTCATTAACATCGATGCAAGTGATGCAATTATTGGAGCTGTTTTCTTACAAGAGGTCGGCCTGTTGCTTTTGAAAGAATAAAGTTATCCGATGCGCAACTCAAATATACAACTCAAGAAAAAGAGCTTTTTGCTATGATCCATGCTCTGAAATCATGGAGACATTACTTATAAGTTCATGGTGAACACAGATCACCATTAATGATCCGAGAGGTGTAAAGCCTGATGGGCAGAACTCATGCAGGAATTCGACTTCGAGGGGCAACATATCAAGGGAACCTTCAATTGTTGAAGTGAACGTACTTTCCTTCAGAGAGATCAACACAAATTTTTATCTTTCCGTGAGAGGTCTTTATGATAAAGACCCACATTTTGCACCAATTTGGTAGACAGTATTGGCCGACTCATCAAGGGGGACTGATTAACAAGGTGATCAGTCAGAGGGAAAGAACAAAAAATGTGTTGATGATTTTTCTATTCCTAGTGGACTTTTGTTTAGGAAAGGGGAAATTTGTGTGCTTGATGCGGATGCGATTAAAAAAAAATTCTTTATGAGTGTACCTGGTGCGGAGCATCTAGGTGTACATTGTACATTAGGTTTGGTACGAGGGGATTTTTACTAATTATGCTTGATAAAAAATGGGGTATATTTCAGTGGATTTCGTGGTAGGGTTACCAAGGATGAGTAAACAAAACGATGCAATTGGGATAATTGTTGACCGTCTTACCAATTTGGCTACATTTATTTTGGTAAAGACCACCGCGAAGGCTTTTGATCTAGCTCAAATATTTGTTTAGGCTTTACGAATTATCAAGTGACATTGTGAGTGATCATGATCCGGAGTTCACCGGTCAGTTTTGGTCAGCCGTATTTGCTAAATTAGAAACATCATTGAGCTCTAGATCTTTTGATCATCCCGACGGATGGTTCGACGGAAAGATTTAATTAGACGATGGAACAGATGCGAGCATGTGTATCCCGACAACAATCTCAGTATTTGCCAGTGATTGAGTTTGTATTAGCAATAAGCATTCGGCTTCCAGGTATAGCCCGTTTATACTTATGTATGGATATCAACCTAAATCACCCATTTTAGTTGAAACTTGTAAATAGCACGTGAAAATGTCCATTGTGCTAATTTGAAAAGCTCATCTTGAGATTTTCAAGAAGGGGATTGGGTATATTAGAGAATTTCAAAGGATTCAAAGGTAATGTGTATCGGCAAGCATTACGAATTGTCCGCTCGATATAGGGAACCGTATAAAATACTTAAATGGATTGGGTCTTTGGCTTACCAATTGAACCTCCCAGAAGGAGCTCAAGTATAATCCAATATTTCACGTTAGCCAACTCAAGAAAAATGCACGTGAAGGGGATCATCTTGATTCTGGAGATCTATTGGACCTATTAGAGGACTCATCCGGTTTGACACGATTTGAACCTGAAAGGATGTTGGATCCAAGAACTAAATGATTGCGACAATGTTGCACGAATCGCTGATTCGAACAAAGAATCAAGGTTCAAATTGGTCCAATTTGCATCGGCCGATTCGAATCGGCAACCTGTTCGAATCCGTTACCTCACAAAAAAAAAATTCGAATCGGGCAAAAAAATCGGCCGATTCGAACGTGACCCAGCCGATTCAAACCAAGTCGAACCGCCGATTCGAATCGGTGCATGCAACATTGGATTGTGAAATCGTATAGTTTACTAAGCATCTGGTTCACTGGCAAGGTCATACAAACGATGATGACTCTTGGGAATAGGAAGGTAGCATAAGCAAAAACTTTTTTAACTTTAAAATCTGAGGACAGAACTTGAATAAGTGGGGAAGCATGTCATGCCCATGATTGGATTAATCTCGGATTAATATCCCATAAGGAGGTTAGTAGGCCTATCTCGACCTGTAAATTAAATATGGTTGTGAGGGGTTTGGAGCCCTCATGGTATTAAAGCCATAATTAATGGTTAGAGGTGTAAAACTCAAGACGGTGGATTAGTATGGAACTAACAATGACTCATAGGGGAAGTGGATGAGGTGGCCCAGTCAAGCTACTGATATATCTCAGTACCTTCAACTTGAAAGTCCTACCATTGTATTGATCTTGTTTCTTCGTATTTCTGTTATTTATTTCAAAATATCTAGTATGCGACTTTGTGCTTCTTATTGACAGAAATTATGGAGTTAAATGTGTTTGTTTTGATCATGCATGCAATCTGCCAATCTTCCTCCAGTCCCATCTCTCGTTTATCTATTATTAAGGCTCCAAACGACACCTTGGTCCTTCATACATTCTTCAAATTCTTCTTTTTCTCCAGACCCTTATGTCCCCATAGAAGACTTTTTATCTTGATGTCCATGTTGCCTGTTGGCAGCAGCACATATAGTTGAATCATTTTCTTTAAAGTGCACATTGAGTACTGTGACTGACTTGTTTCTGAAGTTTCTCTAAGGATGTTTGGACTCTATATTTTCTTAGAATGAAAAAATTGAAGAATGAGAAATGCAACATACGACTACCTAGAGTGATGTTTGCCTCTACAATTATCCACTTGATATGTAAACTTTAAGAATAGTACCCGTCTAGCAATTTTTCCAGATAGATCCGACTTATTGACTAGATAATTCGATGCAAATTGATCAACATAGAAAATTAAAGTATAGCCCAATAGGTAATGTCAATATATATATTTTCACTCTTATCTTTATGATAGCACTTGTGCATGTGTTAATGTGTGCTAGAAGAAAAATGACTACTATAATGTTTATGATGAAAGCCACATTATTATTTCTGATAGTAAAAGTGAGTGGTGTGTGACCGCGTGTTTTGATTTTTCTTGTTAAGAGAATCTGGGGTCTCTTGTTCCAACACTGTAATCAAAGCAATCTGTGGGACTTCTGTATCTTTGACCTTGCACTTATGTTTTTGTGAGTGTGGAAGGTAAGAAGTGGAAATTGTATCAAGTGTAAAAGAAGTCTCGAGTTACAGCTGTTGAGATTGTTATCATACCACTTTCTACAAAAGATATGGCACATTTGAGGTTTTCTTGAGTGGATGCATTATGTAGCTGAGACTTGAGAGCCTTTTCGTGAGGTTTTTCTCCTCAACGTCTCAATTCATTTGCTTAGTGAATGAAATCTTGCCATTCAAAACCTTATGTTACGTTCTCCTTGTGTTGATTGAAGCTGCTTCTCAGACAGGAGCAGCACATTTTAGCATGCACTTGGCACATTATACTGCCTCTGTAGATCCTATAAGGCTCTCATTCTCTCTTCCAACCATCTGTTGTTTTTGGCTGACGAAACTTTAGTTACTTTGAGGTTTCCATCTTGGTTGGCCTCATTCTGATCATTAGGGTAGCTTTGATTTTGTCTGGAATTTGTGCTCTTCTTTGAAATAAGGGGCAGACCTCCTAACAAAATGCTTACGCTTTGGCTTCTATCCTGGCTCTTCTTTTGTTTGCACTTAAATATACTTGCATCACTTGTCCCCTAATCTAGAATCACATCTCGAATTGGAGTTGGAAACCTCAATATTTATCTAACATAATGTACTCTTGTCACCATCCTAGAGTTTTGTTTTTTCTCTCGTGTTCCTGTTCTTCCAAATTGGCTTGTACATGTGTGCTAGAAAGTATAGGTAGATTCTCAAAGCTCTATGCAAATTTCGGTTCTTGTGGTGTGCATTGTCCATATTACTTCTTACAATCTCTGAGCAATTTGGGGTGGTCCAGATATGCATTCCATTTACAATTTCCTCAGGTGTATGATGTTAGAAAACACTCAGTAAAAGGAATCTAGTACAGTTTCCATTTCATTGTTTCGAATTGTTTTGTACAGGAAACCATTCCTTGAATAACTTTGGACCACTCTTGGGTCGTTTCTGTATGGCGAACAGGGGAGCTGCTATGAAGTTGTTCAGTGTGCACAGAGAAAATGGCTTGCTTTACTGCTTTTACAGGAGAATGGATCCCCTTTTGGATTTATATGATCCCAGACCGACCTGGAGCTTATAGAAGTTTCAACTTATTGTGTATGCGGGACATTATGCTTGGCAAGGTTGTTAGTTTGTTCTTTACAAGGACCTTAAATTGCAAGCTTACAAGCTTCAATTGATTCATAACTTGCAAGTCTGCAATGCTAAATGACCAAGTTATGGCTGGTGCTGACATTGGCGTAAACCTTCTGTCATGTGAATACATATAAAGTCACATGTTTGCTCAGGATGAAAGCTTGGATTAGTTCATTGCATGTGCCCTTAAAGACTCTCAAATGATTATTCATCAAAGAAACTTACTTGTCCATCTAACTGGTATGAGATACTTCACTAGCAATCCCTTAGTACAACGACATGATCTTGATATAGACAAGGAAAGTGCAGTGGTTCGTTTAAAAGGTGATGAAGATGCATTCAAGTCTAGACAAAGTGGTATTAATATCAAGGTTAAAACAACTGCTTCATTGTTGTCCGATCATGCCAGAATCATATTGAAAATTCTTCAAAAGAATGAAACGGCTCCCAAGATGGAAATAGCATTAAAGCATTTCAAGGGAGTGCTAACACATCAGCTTATTGGAGAAGTGCTGAGAGCTTTAGATGATGCAAGTATAGCAATGAATTTTTTCAATTTTATTGGGAGTCAAACTAATCATAGGCATAGTATCTTTACCTACAATTGTTTGCTTCTAGTACTGTTCAAGACTAAGTGTCAATCAAATATCGATGATGTAGTCCAGCAAATGCGAAATGCTGGATGTCCACCAAACAAATACACTTACAGTATCCTTACATCTGGCCTTTGTAAGGCAGGTGAAGCTGGAAAGGCCATGAAGTTATTTGAGAAAATGCAAGAGGAGAAATTAAGGCCTGATATAGTTGTTTATACTACCCTTGTTAATGGCCTTTGCCATGCTGGTAAAATTGATGAAGCATATAACCTATTTAATGAAACTAATGTGCCTATGTCAAATTTTTTAACATACACCTTGCTGCTGCGAGGTCTTTGTAGGAATGGCAAGTGTGATGAAGTTTTTGTTCTTCTAGATCAAATGGCTGAAAGAGGTCAGATGCCAGATGTGGTTTTGTTTACAAGCATTCTTCAAGCCCTTTGCAAGGCAAAGAGATTCTCGGATGCTCATCAGATCTTCCAAGAAAGGGTTAAAAAGGGCTTGTCTCTTGATGTAGTTGCATATGGAACTTTTATACATGGGTTGTGCACAGCTGGTTTGATGGATCAGGC
Source organism: Diphasiastrum complanatum (assembly GCA_029204225.1). NCBI lineage: Eukaryota > Viridiplantae > Streptophyta > Lycopodiopsida > Lycopodiales > Lycopodiaceae > Diphasiastrum > Diphasiastrum complanatum. The sequence continues at coordinate 22,027 of MU831643.1, forward strand.
TTATCAAATTTACAATCAAATGCCAAAGGAGCATTGTACTCCAAGCGTAGTTCTTTATACATCTCTTATTGATGGTTTCTGTAAGGCAAATTTATTAGAGGAGGCTGGGCTTTTGTACCAGGAGATGTTGCAAAGAGGGTGCACTCCTGATGCATTTACTTGTACAGTTTTAGTCAAAGGGCTTTGCAAAGGGAGCAGAGTAGACGAGGCTTATGAGGTCTTCAAACAAATGAGACAGAAAGGCTGTGTTCCTGATGCCCTTGCATACACAGTCATTGTTGATGGGCTTTGCAAGACCGGCAGAGCGTGTGAAACACTCAAACTTATTGAAGACATGGTTGGAGATGGTTGTGCTCCCAATGCCTCCTATTCAATTGTTATCTCTAGACTTTGCAAGGAGAGCAAACTGCTTGAGGCTCGGCAGCTCTTCGATGAAATGGCTGCAAGGGGTTTGAATCCGAGTGTTGTCACATATACTTCTCTCATCAGTGGGTTATGCAAGGGTAGTCAGATCGCTGAGGCTCTTTCCTTGTTTGATGAAATGAAGAGTAGGGGTTGTTTCCCTGACCTTGTAGCTTACACAACTCTTATTGATGGACTTTGTAAAGTTGGCAAAGTAGACCAGGCCCTCCACCTTTATAAACAGATGAAGAATGAAGGCATTACTCCTGATTTAGTTGTCTACCAGATTCTGTTGCACTCATTTCACAAGAATGAATGCATGCATGAAGCTTACAGTCTGTTCAAGCAAATGGTTCAACAGAATATCATTCCTGATATTGTGACAATGAATGCTCTTCTTCATGGCCTTTTCAAGGTGCAAAAAGTTCAAGAGGCTGAGACAGTCTTGAAAGAAATGCTTAGCTTGGGATGTGTCCCAGATGTGGCCACTTCTACTATTTTAATTGATGGGCTTATCAAAGGAAGCCAAGTGGATGAGGCTTTATTGTTGTTTGATAAGATGTTTGAATCAGATTGTGTTCCTGATTCTGTTACTTTCGCGACCTTGATTAATGGACTTTGTAAAGTAGGACACGCAGATGGGGCTTATAAACTCTTGAGAAAGATGGTTAAAGAAGGCTTTGTTCCAGATGCTCGTCTATACAACATCGTCAATGTTGGTCTTCATAGGGCAAGCAAACTGGATCAGGCAAATGAGCTTCTAGAAGATATGTTGGAATTGGGGTTGGTGGCAGATGTCGTTACCGTAGCTAGGCAAGGTAGCAAACAAATGGTACACAATCGGTGCAACGAAAAGCCGTTGACCAGCTAGTTTCATGAGCAGGTCCTGAGCAGTGCACAATCGCTGATTGCAACAATTCCACTCCCTCTTTCACACAATTGTGTTAGTATGTATTCTGCATTTCTCACATGGTCAATATGCGCATGCAATCGCCATGATTCAAGTAACATAGTTGTGAAAATGTCTGAAGGTACCTTTAGTACCTGCTTTCACTGCGTTGTATAACACACAGCAGTCTCGGGTATTACTTGTAGACTGGTGCTGGTTTGAATGCATCAGTCTCCTTTTATTCGCCTCATGGGCTCTGCCTACACCTTCAAGGGTGTTTAACTAGGACAGGGTAGGGTCCCAGAAACCGGACCATTGTTTGTGTTGATTTATTTCAAAACTGTGAAGTTTGTACAATGTTGATGAGGTGATGTTTGTGCTTCATCGACTCATTTCAATTCATGGAGGCCACTAATGACTGTTTCAAAGAACCTTAGACCTTCATGATCTCTTCTACGGATTAACAAAAATCATTATGCTACAAAATTCATGCTTTTGACCAACTGACATTATTTCAGTGGCAATCTAGTGTCTGGAAAATGGACTAAAACTTTCAATGCCCCTGCTTACAACTAGCAATCTCTCTTACTCCTCTCTGGGTAGATGGTGCCCCAAACAACTGCCACAAAGAAGTTTTAAATGATAAAGAGTTCAAGCTATTCTGGTGCCTGTTTTTTTGTTTTTGAAAGAAAAACGATGTGATCACAGTAGTAATTACAAACAAGTGCAATATGAGGAATGTTTGTGTGCAAGGCACTTCTAATAAATAATGTACAAACTATTTTGACAAGTAAATAATTCATATAAGGTTATCAACACTCTAGGTATTACAAGTTAAGCTTAGCAGTAAGCTTCGTGAGAGACAATTCTTGTAGACAGCTCAAAATCAAAACAAGGCTTTGTGCTTACAGCTCGTACTGGAATCATGAGGGATAATCTGTTGAAAGAGTCTATGATTTCCTGACAAACAAATGTTCCAGAGTAATTTAATGCAGCAATTGCAATAATACTACTGCCATAGTTGACGGATCTGATATGCCTGCTCAGACAATCTAAAGCGTGCCAAATGTTGAAGCTCATTTCAAAGTGCTCTCCACACGTTGAGATTATGTTCATAGAATGAATCAGCATCGATCTCATCATTTGTTATTTCACAAGACAGTTGGTGACAAATAACAAACTTAAAATTTATGATTAAGAAGAGGTTTGAAGATAGTATGGATAGTAAGAAGCTTTACTATGCAAAGGGGCTATTTCAAAAAAAGCTGCCATTTTTTGAAGTTGGAGTCAAAGTGCTCAACATACCCCAAGGTATGCTTAAAAAAAGAATTGAGTGAAAATCTTATCAATGCTTGTAGAATTACTAAAATTCTGTTTTACTGAAATTTTTTGCTTCCATGTGCTAGCAGCTGTTCTAGACCCTTCAGAGGTGAACATGTTTAATGTGAAATTGTTCTTCTTATAGAATATGTAAGCCAAACAACATTTTATTTTCTTTTGCTATCTAACGCAGTTACAAGTTTATAGTTTCTCAGGGTCATTGTGCTCAAAGTCTGTTGTATTTGCTTGAAAATATGAGCAGTGAACAACATAACTCTCTTCTTACCAGTAACTCCATGCTGACTTTGCTCCCTTTTCATTAAGTGGATATGGATAACTTACTCAAATTCCCAGGAGTGGCTATTGATAGGGAGAAATCCAGAAATCCATGCATAATCAAATATTTATTTCCACAGGATTTTGTAAGTTGCCAAAAACAGACAAAACCCACTCAAGTGTCTTAAAAAAGTACAAGCTGTTGCCTGCGATGTTGCAAGTATTGAAGTTGAATTTGGCAAAATTATCTCTAGAACCAGTTGGCTAAGATGGGAGCAACACAAAGGTCATCTTTGAGGAACTTCTAGGGTTGTTCAAACTCATCAAGAGCTTGGATGGCAATATAGCAATTTTTTCTTGATTTCATTTCTCCTTGTTACAAAAAATATATATATCCAAAACTATGTGGGTGAGAGAGGATCCAAAAGGCACCAAAAGGTGTCAAGAATATGGGGAAAGGATTCCAACCAAGGGGCTATTGAGTATGTTAATGTACACTAATCACCAACTAAGTCACCTCAACCTCAAATGTGGACTAATCTTGGTACAACAAGGAGAAGAATGGAGACAACACTATCAAGATTGAATTCACTACCTCCAAAACTTCTAGGTACTCCTAAACTAGAATCACACTATGATGCTCAATCATCAAGAACTCTTGATGTGGAGTTGTCTTCTCTTGTCCTTCAAAAAACTACAAGCAAGCAATGCACTTTGAAATCACAAATACATTGAAGAACGAGAGAGAGAGAGAGAGAGAGAGAGAGAGAGAGAGAGAGAGAGAGAGAGAGAGAGAGAGAGAGAAAGAGAGAGAGAGAGAGAGAGAGTGCCCACATGCATCATTTTTGGCTGGACATTTGGGATGTCATGTAGATCCGAATGTGCACGTGCATCCACGAAAACCTACATCCATAATGTGAAAAAATGTGGTTCAGCAATGTGCACAACATCCAAGAACTAGCCTAACTAGAATATTTTGGAAGTGCAAGCTTTTAAATATGCATGTGTTTGATAAGGCATGCACTTTCCAAATTGGAGCCCATCTAGGAGTGCATCCAAGATCTAGAGAATGTATGTGGCAGAGAGAAGAGTAAAAAGATTTCACATAGTTCTTCTTGACAAGTCAAGACCATAGCATAACAGGTAAAAACAAAGTTGTATAAAGTCTTACAATACAAGGTACCATAAAGCGAAGCAAGTTTTAGGACACTCAGCTGTTATCTGCCACCATCCCACAAAACACAACCGCACGAGTTAGTTACATGAGGAAGACAGGTGTCATAGCTGAGCATCAGTTGTTATCCATGTCTAAAACAAGATTCACTACCTTATCAGCTCAATTGCAAATACAAATCATACATCCAATCTTCCCTACCATGATTTACATCATTAGCAATACATTCTGCCTATTCAGCTAGTGCTACTTCATAAGTGGCTAGCACGGAATCAACATAAAATCTGTGAAGCTTGTTGACTAAGTACGAGGCGGCCAAGGAGGACAAAGGAGAGCCAGTAGCAAACTGCTATCTGGTATTACTCTTTATAACTCTCTTTAGCTCTCCAGAAATTGTCTTGAACCAATCATAAGATTTCACGCTCCCCTTATCTAACTCGTAGTTAGAATATTCAACCAAGCGATGGAGGATCTGGGAAGAGATCCTTTTCTTCTTGAGGTTGCCAACCATCAGGAAGTTGTTCAGGAGTTGGCGGCAACATGGAGGATGGGATCTAGGATGGCTTCCAACAAATATCCATCATTCATGTGGTACTGATTGATGGTGGTATCAACAAAGGGTTTGATGTCAATAAACTGATCTTTGATGAAGATGATTTTCCGACTGGTGAATATCTTCGACCCGGTACAATCATACAACTTAAAGCTTTATCTGAAGTAGTGTACCTGATGAAAATAGATTTGATACTCTGGAAGTTGAGCTTCTTCCTGAGATCTTGCAGTATTTATGCGTACGTGATACATCCAAAAACTTGTAAGTTCGATAATGATGGTTGGAGCATATCCAAACTTCATATGGTGTTTTGTTTAAGAGACCTTTAGTTGGACATCTGTTCTAAATATAAGTTGTAGTGAAAACAACTTCAGCCCAAAAGAATTTCGGTAGTGTCACATAAGCAAGCATACACTTGGCCGATTCGACTGAGGTTCTGTTCTTTCTCTCAGAAAGTCCATGTGACTGAGGCGAATAGGAAGAAATGTATTGTTGCTCAATGCCGTTGTTAAGGCACTATTCCTTGAATTCGGTTGAGATGTACTCTCCTGCGTTGTCGGACCTCAGTGCTTTAATTCTTTTACCAGTTTCATTTTCTACTCGCTTTTGAGTTGTCGAAAGATTTTGAAAGTCTTCGATTTCTGCTTAATGAAATAAACAGTTGTTCTTCTCAAATATTCATCAATAAAGGCAATAAAATACTTTGCATCAAGCAACAACGGTGTTTGCATTCCGCATATATATGAATGAACAATGTCTGGAACATCTTTTGTTCCATGCCTATGACCTGACTTAGGCTAAAAGGAATCCTAGTCGACTCTCCAAGGATGCAAGCTATGATAGATAGGGAGGTCGACTTTGATGGTTGGATAGTTGAGATTAAGTGCTAGGTTGTCTGGACATGTTCGACATAGATGTATGATTCAAGTGTCCTAATCTTTAATGCCATATTAATGCTTTATTGACAAGAATAGAGGTTTTCAAGACTTGACTAGTGCCAAAATAACAATGTGCCAGTCTATATAAGTGTCCATGCCTCTCGCCGAGTGCAAGGATCTTATTTGTCCTATCAATAATTCAGCATTGATCAGACTCAAATTCTATCCTATGACCTAAATCAATGATTCTACTTATTGACAACAAATTTGTAGAGAGTTTAGGTACATACAAAACATTTGATAGTAGTTTGAATTGATCATGTTGGAACTTTAATCTTACAGTGTCTTCACCTTCGATAGGGTGTGTGCTATTTTCGCCAAGATGAACGTATTTCTTTGTACTATAAGGCGTATAGGAGGGAAAAACAAAGCTTCAAACAAGGTTAGCATGATCATCAAGTAAGCCATTAAGTATACCTTGCACAAGTTCTACCTCCTTTATGCTGTCATCAATACATGCTAGCTCATCATTAAATGCTTTTTTTTTCTCTCAACACAAAAACATGAGCACTCTCTTCCTTCTTTTGCATAGATTGAAAGATTTCACCACTACAAATATGGGCCCATTGCCATGCACATAAGACGGGGACCAGATTTGACCCGTCAGCCCTCGCGTGGCAATGTTCGCAACAATCGGTGGCAAACTGTGTGGCAATGAACGCATGGCACTGCCACATCATCAAAAAATTTCGTCACCGGCCCTTTGGCCCTTTCTCCGAATAGATTTTTTTTTTAAGGAAGGGGGAGGGGGGGGGGGGGGGCGGGGGCGCTCAGGAAAATTCAAATTTTAAATATGCGTGTCACTACCACGCATGCATTGCCATGCTTATAATTTTGGAAATTTGCCATGCATGGCAAATTTTTCCAAAGAGCTCAGGTGTGCCACACGTGGCAAAATGCTGATATTTTTTTTTTTGTATTAATGGATAACTGGTTGGAATTATATGAACAAGAAAAAAAAAAGGGCATTGACTAGAAATCGACACCGACACAATAGGCGTAGAAGTCAAGTTGCACCTTCACATGATCTTGAGCCATTGTCCAACCGATGCACCATAGACTAGATGGTCGATACACTCCAACAAAGGGACAATTCATATCTGACACAGAATGGGAATTTGCAAGAGAATGTGATTGGAAGGTTTGTCTATAACTCTACTTTTTTTTAAGTGAACAATTTTAATTGTACGATGATTGATTATTGTTTTAATTATAATCAACATGTGACAATAGCGAAAGTATAGTGCAATGTGGGCATATGGTCCTCATCATTGCATTGAATCAATTGATATGAAACGATGAACTTATAATTGTGGTGTGATGGCATCCTTCCATCAAGAAAGTCAGAGTAGTGCTCGAGATCAAAGTCCAATTTCTGGAGAGCTTGAGTATGTAGAAACCATACAAGCCAATGGAGCCAATTACCATCTGTGAAAATTTAAGATGAAAACTATACCAATGGCTAAAGAACTGTATGACGTTCTTACAAGTGCAGAAGGGAAACCCGAAGCAGTCGACGCAACAATCGCCAGATGGAAGCTGAAGAATGGAAAGGCTTTCGCGCTGATCATCCTCAACATTACGGATACCCAGATCGGCCATGTATCCGAGGCCCAGACACTGAAAGAAGTCTGGGACATCTTGAGCACTCTATACAAGGTGTGAGATATAGCTTCCAAGTTACATCTCAGGAAGAAATTTTACTCCCTCAAGATGGCAAATGGTGATTCCCTACAGAATCACATCAATCAATTCAAGAACCTGCTAAGGCAAATGACCGCCGTTGGATGATTGCAACGTCTATTCCAAATCAGTGCATCAATCCTTCATTATCATCACCTTATACATGGATGATACGTTGCTCTTCAACAACAATACCAATTTGGTCAAGGATTCTAATCAGATGCTGTTTTTAGAGTTCGACATGACTAATCTGAGTGAAGCTCATTTATGTCTGGGCATTCAGATCCACAGAGACAAAGCGAGACGACTGATTTACATCACACAACAAAAGTATCTTCAGAATGTCCTTAACAAATACAATCTAATGAATTGTAAATTAGCTCACTCACCGATGGATCCAGACCTGCATTTGTCAAAGGAGCAATGTCCCCAGACCAACCAAGAAGAGGAGCAGATGAGAGAGTATCCTTATCGATCGATACTTGGATCTCTCATGTATGCAATGGTTTGTACAAGACTAGATATCTCTTTTGCAGTAAGCTCACTCAGCCAATATATGGCTACTCCTGGCATTACCCATTGGAAGGCTCTCATAAGAGTCATGAGATATATTCGAGCTACCATGGACCAATGCATCTACTATGGAGATGTCAGCAACGACAATCTTGCTTAACGTACTATAGAACACAGGACATGGTTGCAGATATATTCACAAAGGCATTAAGTGTTAATGCACACAACAACTTTTGTGCATTGCTCAGTCTGAAGATCAAGGCATTCACGGATCCAGATTAAGGGGGGGTGTTGGATTTATCTCCTCTACTCTCCTAAATCCTATTTTAATCTGTCTCCATTCATGTTGCATTTGACATGCAAAATCAGTTAGAGTGCATGCATGCAATATGCAATCACTGCATGCAACGTGCAAGTCAGTATACATGTTTTACACATGTCCAAGTCATCTAGGGAAGTCACATGCAGGACATGCAAACAATATTGGACACATGCATGTAGTTTTGTAGGTTCATAGTTGAGAATTTGACATTTGGACAAAGTAGGTTGAAGTTAGGTGCAATTTCAGCATGCAAGCTATTAGGTGTCAATATGGTAGTAGGAGAGTGATTTTCTGTCTGTGTTACTGTGTAGCATGATCTGTGTTCCTGTGCAAAGCAAATTCTAAGTTGGTATCAGAGCCGTACAGGGAGTGTACACAGTATAGTGTCGTCGTTGAAGAGAGCTTCAGGAGAACTGTCTTCTGAGAGTTCGGGGTTTTACGGCGGGTTGAAGACGGAAAGAGAAGCACTGGTGCACGGTTTCTAATTTATAGAGGCTTGCTAAGCTCAGCAGAGGGATTATTAGCCTGTGCATAGCATCAGATAGGAAAAAAATTGGTGAAAATTTGACAATTTCAAAGCCAGCTGAAAATTGAAACCGGACTTGGGGTTACGGTTTTTATACATAACTGGTGATTTCTTTGCTGTTTGTGTACCGTTTTGGATGCCGTAAGGACAGGAAGGAAGCTAATCACACTGCCAATCAGCCATGGAGATATTCTGAGGTTTATGTCAGAGATTTGTCTCCAGACAGTTAACCTAGCAAATTTGCGGTAAAAAGGTGAAAAAGCCACTTTGTCAAGTTGAGCTAAAATCACCGTTTCTCCACGGAATTTCCTGACTGAACACTCTATAGTCATGGATTCAGTAGGGCGACCCTGCTCCAGGCCTCAGATCGTGCTCAAAACGATCCACAGGAGAGCTTGATCTGATGTTTTTCAGAGAAGGGAGACTCGGCTGCAGGCAAGGAAGTCACGGGCAGTTGGTGTGAAAAATGCAAAAATAAGCTTGGTAGAGGCCAAAAATCTTGTATATAGATAAACACACATGTGTGGAGCCTATTTCCATGTGTGAAAATAGTGTACTTGTCATGTACCATAATCATATAGGTTGTACATATGATTTAATTCAAGTTCTAGTGGCTAAAAAGGCCAAAAACTAGTTTTTTAGACATATGACACATGGCATCAGTCTATTGCTTGCATGAGCCACATCCTTTGGTTAGGTGTCACATCCCATGTGTAGTGTGTGGAATAAGCTAAAGAAGACGAATTTTGACTTCTAGAAGATTTTCAAGTAGATCTCCATATAGAAGAAAAATGGACCAAAAGTGCTCAAAATAGAAGGTTTTGTCCAAGTATCAGTTTTGCATGATGAATCATCATATGACAAAGCACCTTCACACATGTGGGATCAAAGGGATGATCAGTACCACGAGCTCCCACTTATTGTATATATAGAGCCACATTTGGCCATAATCAAGGTGAGACACCAATCTTGGTGATTCTCTCCATTTGTCTACATTTGTTTTGATTGTTTTGAGGTGCTATCAAAGTGTACTTGATTTTCAGGTTGGAGTCCGTACTCAGACAGTGTTTCACACATGTGAAACCATAAAGTACACTTACCTTCAATTAATGATTGTTCTTGTTAGGATTTTGTGTCTAGAATTGATCTAGATTGATCTTAATCTGAAGTAGATTGATAGATCAAGTAATCTGACAACCAATCCCTCTTGAGGATCAAATTAGGATCCACTCTTGGTCCTTTTTGTACTTTTTCCACAGTTCGCGCGTCCAACGCGATGAAGAACTCAGTGTACCGAAGATCTTAGCATCTGTAGGAGTTTGGTTCGATGCCCAGATGTACTTTGAACCTTTAGATGAGGTGTCGAATGAATCAACGGTCCAGAATCTGTGATGAGAGAGAAATGTGAACCACAAGATTTGGTTCAGCCATTGGATGAGCTTTAAACAGGGTCCTGAAGAATTGACGTGCATTCTGGCCTTCACCTTCATTAAAAATTTTCATACTGAAAGTTGAGTTGGGTCCCTTCACAAGTGAAGAGTGAAGTTTCTTCAAAGTGAAGAAATAGTTCAAAAGCTAGAAAAGTCCCTATTTTTGGGTCCTTTGCCCTTTTTGACCCAAACGAAAGGCTATAACCTCCAAACGAAAGGCACCCAAATTGTACCTGCAAGTACGGTACAGCAAAACAGAGCGGTTGCAACGGAGAAAGTGTTCGGAGTACGCCAGAAGTAGTTTCACTATTCCACTGGGCACGTTGTTGGGAGTTGACGACTGAGTGCATTTCGGAAGGCGACGCCGATTTGGCTTTCAAATTGGTGGAAAAGTGGGAGTGGCCTGGTAAGAAAAAAAGTGCAGGTCATTATTTTCAACTTCTGACATCACTGCTGGCATCGACATACTGTTCTTAGCCTAAGGCAGAAGTTTCAAGCAGTTTTGCGATGACAAACATGGGAGAGTACATTTTGAGTGAAAGTAGCAATTTGGACGGGATTTCCAACTATGCAGTGTGGAAATTCAAAATGAAAAACATACTGATGGAGAAAGATGTTTGGGAAGTCGTCACAGGTGATGAGAGAAGGCCGCCAAATGAAGTAGACATCAAAGTGTTCAACAAAAAGATGAGGAAAGCTTTGACCTTCATTAACTTGTCAGTGAAGGATCACATCATTACCCACATTTATGATGCTATTACACCCAGACAGGCATGGGATGTGCTAAAGGAGCAGTTCAAGATGTCAAATCTGTCAAGAATCATGTTTCTGAAGTCAAAGTTGAATAATGCCTGCATGGATCAAGGAGAGCACATTCAGACGTACATGACCAGAATCAAGACAATGAGAGATGAAATGCATTCTATTGGAGAGCGCATACATGATGTGGAGCTGGTGCATAATGCATTATGCGGCATTGCAGGACCCTATCAGATGTTTGTGAGCGGAATAGCATCAAGAGAAAGATTGGCAACCTTTGACGAGCTCACAGGAATCTTGATGCAGGAAGAGCAACGACGAGAAATGGTGAAAGCTAGACGTCAAAATATTGATGATCAGGCACTTGCGACACGCCAAAAACAAGGCAAGGGCAAGGGCAAGAAGAAGACTAAGCAGCAATTTGCCAAGTCTCAGGAGGATGAGGGATCTTCCAGCAAAACTAAGAAGAAAGGCAAGTGCTTCCATTGTGGTAAAAAGGGCTTTCTATTTCATGACCTTTATTGATGATATGTCACGTAAGACGTGGATCTACTTCTTGAAGAAGAAATCAGATGCTTTTGAGAACTTCAAGAACTTCAAAAACTTGGTTGAAAATCAGACAGGTGAGAAGATCAAAGTCCTAAGATCAGATAGTGGAGGTGAGTATAAGTCTAATGACTTCAATGATCTTTGTGATCAATATGGGATTAAAAGACAATTTACGCAAGCTCATAATCATGCTCTCAATGGTGTAGCTGAGCACAAAAATCATCCGATTATGGAAAGTGCCAGATCTATGCTAGTTGAGATGAAATTACCAAAAGATTTTTGGTCAGAAGCATGTAGCACGACAGTCTATCTTCAAAATAGAAGTCCTACCATTGCCATACCAAAAATAACACCCGAGGAAGCATTCACAAAGAAGAAGCCAAAGGTGAACCACTTGCAAATCTTTGGATGTAAGGCCTTTGTACATATTCCTAAGGAAGAAAGACATAAACTTGATGTAAAAGCTATCAAGTGCATATTCCTATGATATGATGATCGCGTGAAGGGCTATAGATGTTTTGATCCAGTCGAAAAAAAATCCATATAAGCCGAGATGTTATTTTTGATGAATCCAAGATGTGTGAAGATGAAGATGCTGAGAAGATAGACACATCCAGTAGGAAAAATGGTATAGTGAGAATACCACCTGATGATGATCCATTCATTGACCTTCCGAGTGATGAACATGAGGATACATCTCAAGATACTACTACTCAACCTCAAGAAACAGGTTGGAGAGGTAGGGACAAACCTTTTGGTGCAAGAAGGATTGAAATTGCAGGTGACAAACGCAAGGAGAAGGATGTACCGTGGGATACATTTTCACCAGGAAGCCGATCACCTGACAGAAGGCTCCCTAAGTGGTTTGAGAGATTGATGGAGAGCCGCGATATAGATGACTTTCCAGGATCATCTAACCAGGGAGAGCTACGTAGATCAACAAGAGAGAAGATACTACCTGAAAGGTATGAAGCAAATTATGCTCTGTTATCCAGCATTATTCAAAGCAAAGAACCTTCAACTTATGGTGAAGCGAAGGATGATGCCATTTGGATCAAGGCCATGGGAGAGGAGATGGAGTCAATTGCTAAGCATAGCACATGGGACCTAGTAGAACCACCAGTTGGCAAGAAACCCATTGGTTGCAAATGGGTATACAGAACTAAGTACCATGCATATGGAAGCATAGCAAAGCACAAATCAAGATTGGTAATCAAAGGGTACGCACAAAATAAAGGCATTGACTATGAGGAGACCTTTGCGCCGGTGTGTAAGTGGAATACTCTACATCTACTTATTGCTTTAGCTTCACATTTTGGTTGGCCTTTGCATCAGATGGATGTGAAATCTGCTTTTCTAAATGGTGAGTTAGAAAAAGAAGTGTTCATGGATCAACTTGAAGGCTTTGTAACGAAAGGACAGGAAAATAAAGTATGTCGCTTGAAGAAAGCGCTTTATGGTCTTAAACAAGCACCACGTGCGTGGTATAGCAGGATTGATGCCTACTTTCATTCAAAGGGGATGGTGAGAACACATTCTGATCCAAATCTATATGTCTTATGCTTTGATGGTATGGTTGCTTTGATTGCTCTTTATGTTGATGACTTGATTATTACGGGAAATAATCAAGAGATGATAGACATGGTCAAAAAAGACCTCATGGAACAATTTGAGATGATGGATCTCAGCCTGATGCATTACTACCTTGGAGTAGAAGTGTGGCAAAAAGGACATGAAGTGGGTTTAACACAAGTGAAATATGTCAAAGAGTTGTTGCACAGGTTTAGGTTGCAGGATTGCAAACCAGTAAACACTCCTATTGAACCAGGTAAAAAGCTTTCTAAGCTTGATGAATCACAGTCATTTGATGCTACACTATATAGACAGTTAGTAGTGAGCTTGATTTACCTTACCACAACTAGACCAGATATATGCTATGTTGTTGGCATTGTAAGTCAGTTTATGGCAGCACCTACGGAAACGCATTGGAAAGCAGCTAAATGCATTTTGTGTTATGTGAAAGTCACTTCAGAGTATGGCTTGATTTACAGGAAGCATGATGGTTTACCTGAGTTGTGTGGCTATGTGGATGCGGACTAAGGAGGTGACTATGACGATTGTAGATCCACCACAAGATATATATTTCAGTTTTGTGATAATTGCTTTTCTTGGTCTAGTAAGAGGCAAAGTACAATTGCTCTTTCCACCACAGAAGCAGAGTATAAGGCAATGTATACTGCTGCACAAGAAGCTATATGGTTGAGACGAATCTTGGAAGAAATTGGCATAAAGCAGAAAAATCCCACGACTTTACATAGCGATAGTCAGAGCGGCATTCAGCTAGCAAAGAATCCAGTGTTCCATGTGAGAACTAAACACATTGAGATTCAATATCACTTCATACGTGAGAGGCTGCTGAGTCGTGAAATTCATGTTGTTCATTGTAGGACAGAAGAACAACTAGATGATATTTTCACTAAGCCACTTACTGGAGAAAAGTTTGATAAATTTAGATCAAAACTTTCTGTATTTAAGTTTGTTGACTTTAAAGCTATGTATATGACTATATAAAAAGTGACTCTACTTTAAGGGAGAGAGTTAGAATTAAAGTTAGAATCACTGTGTTACTATACTGTGGGTCCTATCAGTGGATAAGGATCAGTTGGCCTCGCCACGAGGCAAGTCGACGGGACACGCGTCCCGTCAACGACAACGTGGGTCATGCATGGGTTACCTGAGTGAACAACTATATGTATAGTGTAATTTCATTTTGAGAAATATAGTTGCTATGTGAGCTTGCTGAGGAGAGTGATTTTCTATCTGTGTTACTGTGTAGCATGATCTGTGTTCCTGTGCAAAGCAAATTCTAAGTAGGAGTACCACGAATTTTGGCTCTCCTATATATGTACATATGGTTCTCATTCATTTCTAATGATGAATCAAGCTTTGGTAATGTCATAATGTCAAAATTGGATCTCATGCTATTTTGCTTGTAATTGTTTTCTCTCTCTAACTCGAGATTGGTGTCTTCTTCATACATTATTTTGCTTATGTATTCTCTCTATTTGTGAGGAATTAGTATTGCTTTGATCTGTAGCATTCTAGATTGTGCTCTAGCCATAGATCTGTTAGTAGATTGCAGGATTGCTCTACATGTAATCTGTGTGCCACCACAAAGCATGGTAAAGATCATTCACACATTTCTCGCGCTTCCCCACACGTGTGAATTTGTTGGATTTTTCACATGGTATTAGAGCCATACCATGCTTTGATTGCTACTAACATCAAGTGTATGAAGATTTTTCTGTCAATTCAAGCTAGGAAGCTGTTTAGCAGTGTTTTGCTATCTTTTCTTGAACAGTTTTTTGGTGAATGAGGTTAGAACTGATATTTTTTGTCCAGAACAGAGGATGTACGGAATTCTGACTTTTCACACATGTGAAAACCAGAATATATCATTTGACTCTATCTCCTCTATGTTAGATCCAAAGGTACTGACATTATAGCTTTTGGAAAGCTAGAAGAACCCTCTTTCCATTGCAATTGGTTTCAATTCATTCTGATGACCCTAGTAGGAGTTATATGCTCTTAAAGAGGGTAGAGAGAGACTCAAAACGCGAGTGGACACTTTTTGAATTGATTATATTGCATGCATGATTCATTATTCACAGTTTTGGTAATCAATCTGAGATATAATTGGATAAGACAAGTTTTTGTTGTCATAGTCACATCATTTCACACAAACGGTTGTGTTTTATTGATGGATTACCAGAAGATTACCAAGTGGATGTTTGTAGGAACTATCCAAAAACCCTAGAGGATGCTATTAGGGCTACAAAGTATTTTGATGACACACCTAAGCCATCTAGGGATCACCAGCCCAATGAGCCAAAGAATGGTTTACAATTCAAGCATTAGGGCCCTTTTTGAACTCAAAAAGGGCCTCTTTCTTGCCTAATCAAGTTTCTTAATCATAATTAGTGTAATGCTAATCCATCCTACGTGGCACCTTTACCATGGGTTACCACATAGAGTGAGCATGAGTTAAGAGATAACTCTAAGATCTATTTTCATAGACTTTAGTAGGTTTGTTACATAGACTATACTAGGGTAACCTCTGAGTAGGACAAAGCCTATCATTGAATGCCATCCCAAAAGTACAACACATAGGACCTAGGCATGACACAATACTCATGTCTAGCAGCTCATTTCAAATGCACACTTCAAACTAACATTAAGCCAAATTTGTTTTTGAAGATCTTGGACCTTGGACTTTTTCAAGATGGGAACAAAATGTCACTTGCATGTGAACTTAGAGGAGTATTCCACAACCAAAGCTGCATGGGGTGTTAACCTGAGCTCATACGAAATGCATTGTTGGAGGTTAAAGGGAATGAAAAATATCGATCTATGGCTAAAAGGTGATTTGTATCCACCTAATCCATTGACCAATATTTCTCCTCAATTTTGTGATGTACATAGTTTGTTAAGGTTCGTTGGTGATGGTGCCAACGGACTTCTTGGCTATTGTCAAGTTATGGATTCTCAAAGAATCCAAGCTGAAATGCTAGCGAATAGTGCAAACATTCATATTACATACATGAATAAGCAATTAAAATTATTGCAACAAACAAATTAGACATTGGCTAAAGAGATAACAAATCTAAAATTAGAGCTCACCAGATCTGTCACAAAGTTTGAAGAATTGCAAAAAAGATATTATATGGATTTCAGCAAAAGCGTCGAGTCTCAATAGATGACCAATCAAAAGACAATACAAAAAGGCGCAAACTAGATGTTTTGACACCAGGTGGTGGTGTTAGTAAAAGATGCAAGAGATTGACGAAAGAATTTTTGAATAACATGGTCGGAGATCATTTCCAAAGCACCAAACATATGAAGCAATTCATGAAGAGTAAGTGAAACGAGTGATTCATTTTGTTTAAAGATTGCAAGAAGACTTGCTACCAGGTTTCAACCGAATCCAAATGTTAGAGAAATAGTTCATGCATGCGATCAAGGAGGTGTGAGTCGAAAGGGATATAGAGCATTGAAAAAATTTATGAAGAAATCTGACCAAAACGGATTGAAACGACATCAAATATTACCTGCTTACAAATTGCTTCAAACTACAAAGCGAGACTGCAATTCATTAATAGAAAATGAATTAGGTGAATTCTTTCATATTCAGGATATTTTTAAAATATCCAGCAAGCAAAAGGGATCTATTGTTTGTTGTCATTATAACCAATACAACAATATATTTTTGGATCTGAAAAAGGTCCAAGCAATGATGATACAACATTACAATGTCAAAAGAGATGGTGAGTTCGTTTCACAACAATTTCAATTATTATTTTTCTATTTTATCGTAAGCAACAATTATTGTGTCTATGTTATTTACAAGAATTTGGTATTGCAGATATTGGAGGCAAAGCTATATTTGTCATTAAGTTGGATAAAGGGGAAATTGTAAAAGGTCGCAAACTAGAATGTGTCACAATCACGTTGATGAACCAAGCATTGCAGGAGTCGATTGGAAGTGGTGTGCAAGCCGAAAATCATATATGGTGGATAGCTGTATTTGAAGTTCATAAAGAGACCCACGATGTGTTGAAGTGGGTATTTGAACGATGCAATATATCCAAGGTAATCCAAGCACAAAATGAAGGAGAATTACTAAGTGTTGATGGGCAAAATTCTACTGTGAAATGGCACTTAGCTACCGGTTTGAAGACCCTAAAATGCATGTTTGGTTGCAGGCTCGGTGCGAATACCAAAATTCTCAATCAAGGCATTATACTCATCCAACATAGCTTTATACCATTCTTTGGAGTTCAATGCTTCTTTAACATTAGATGGTTCTTCAAAACTAGATAAGGCATAAGAAGTGGATGAGATACCCTCAACTTGCTGCCCTTTGCCTTGATATGCGAGCCTTGATGGCTCCACTTTTGCCCTTGAAGATCTCCTTGGTGTGATAGGTGGGTTTGGTGCTTGCTCCTCCATGAGCTCCTCCTCGAAATCAAGATCTTGCTCCTCGGCCATCTTCTTCTTGATTGTTCGAGCACTTGAGCCTTCTTCAAGTATATGCATATGATGTTCATCAAATATAACATCCCTTGAAACAACAAATTTGTTCAAGGATGGGAGATAGATTTTGTAGCCCTTGCTTGAGCTTGCATATCCAAGCATGATCCCTCTTGTGGAAGATGGATCCTCCTTGGTTCTTGTTTCCAATGGCACATGCACATAACATATACACCCAAAAACTTTCAAGTGATTAAGATTGGGTTTCTTTCCATACAACATCTCATAAGGAGTTTTGCCTTCAATTGCTTTGCAAGACACCCTATTCATCAAGTAGTTTGCACATACAAGAGATTCACTCCAAAAGGATTTGGGCAAACAAGCATCCAATTTTAAAGCCTTAGAAGATTCACATAATGTTCTATTCCTTCTTTCAGTAACTCCATTTTGTTGAGGAGTGTAAGGACAAGAAGTCTCTTTCTCGATCCCTTCCTCCTCACAAAAGGCCTTGAACTCATTGGAGATACATGTGGACGGGTCCTCACACATGTGGATCCACATAGATGTCTAATATTCATCAAAAACCATGTGAAAATTGCTAAATTCTAACATTACGAATGGCCTTAGGATAAGATTTACAGGGTGCCTTAGCTTTTTAGGGCACTTTTGGCATTTTGTAAGATAGTGTCCCCTTTTCGCATGTCACCTTAAACTGTGTAGAAACACAGTGTCGCGATTCTTTCGCCTTTTCTTTGTCTGTGCGAATTTGCATGTAAATATGCAGACTGCATGACAATGTTAGTAAATATGCAGCATGAATGGAGGCAGATTCAAATGGGATTTAGAAGAGCTAGAGGGAATAAATCCAACAAGATCAAAGCTAAGCCAACATGAGCAAAGAGGAGGAGGAGGAGAGTTCACATGAGGACTCTCTCATGATGTCCATATTTTCTTCAACAAGCTTCAAAGGAGAAGATCCTTGGTGGATTGGCTTGGGTGCTAGTTCACTCATGACTAGCAAAAGGGAGTTTTTCTCTTCTCTTTTATCTTATGATGGACCTATAAAGTCTATCTATATAGCAAATGATGAAGCTTGTAAGATCGAAGGAGTTGGTAGCATTCCCCTTTGCTTAGGATCTTCCAAAAAGATCAACATAGAAGGTGTTTTGTACATTCCTACAATAACAAAGAATCTACTAAGTGTTGGCCAAATGGTAGACAATGGTTTCAATGTTGACTTTGCTTCAAATGAATGTTTCATCAAGAAGAAGGGTAAGATAGTGGCTAAGGGCACTAGACTTGGCAAACTTTATAAGTTGGATGCATTTGTGGATACTAATGTTGTCATGTTGGCCGAGAAGAGCAAGATATCTACCTTCACTTTATGGCACAAAAGACTTGGACATGTCAACTCGGGTTCCATGGACGCTATGATCAAGGAGGAGTATGCTTTAAGCCTACCAAGGTCTATTGGGAAGGAAGACAAGGTTTTTGAAGCTTGTGCTTTATCCAAGGCACATACGAAGGTGTTTCCTAACTCCGTCACAAAGTTATCTCATCCTCTTGAGCTCATACACTCAGATGTGCATATTGCTAGCACCAAATCTAATGGAGGTTCATCCATGTTTTTAAGAGTTTGACTTTTCAAAGTTATATTAGTCTAAAAGCATTTGAATTACCACTTTTAGAAGTGAGAAAAATAGTAGGAGGTCGAGTTTAGTAGATTCAAATTTGAATGTTGGAGACATTGAATCTAGTCCACATTAATAGTAGGGTTTTTGTTATGGAGGAAAACCAAGTTCATTAATGATGCATGGACCTGTTATAAAAGGATGTAAACTCATGCGAAAAAGTATTCTTCATTGAGACTCTCTCATCTCATTTCATGCTTATACGTGAGTTCTCTTGGGTTGGTCCATTGGTGCACTATCTTGGTATTTTGCAATCTTGTGTGTAGAATGCTCATATTTTGCTATATTCGGATCCACACGTGTGAAATACAGTAGCTTACTGTTTTTGTAAGGACAAAAAATTCATAATATCTTAAGTTTGATGTTTGATCAATATTTTATTGAGTTTGTATCTCTTTCATTAAGTAGATTTTGATTTTCTACATTGTAAATGGTGTAAATTGTGACATCCTTCCAACCAAAGATCAAGAGATGATTTTGGATCTTAATGATTGACAAAATCTTCACATGGTATCAGAGCTTGTGTTGCAGGTTGTTAAAGGATTAGTCACATTTATCAAGGATTTGGAGGAGTTTCTATCTCTAGAGCATGCTAGAAGAGTTTCTACTCAAAAATCAAGGATTTTGCATATGTAGAATTGATCTTTTGTAGATCAAAACTCAATTTAGGTCTATGAACTTGAGGAATTCCAATTTCACACTTGGCTTACTGGAATTGGCCTATTTGCTTCATTGGAGGCTACAAGATTCTATATCAAGTTTTAGGCAATTGCATGTAGAATTTGAAATATTCAATATTTTGTGATTTTGTCAAAATCCTAATTTTGATTGGATTTCTATTTTGTGAGGTTACTGGACTTCAATAGAGTGTATTTCAATCTTAGAAAGTGACAAGATTTTGTGAGGTTGCCAATAGATTGTATTTCAATCTTATAAAGTGACAACATTCATTAGATTGTTGGTAGATCATAGGTTGATCGAGATTTCTACATTCTATGTGTTGATTTGCTAGTGATAAGTGCTAGAGGAGAATTGAGAGGTTCCATATCTTTGTGATTTCTTTTTGGAAACATTTGTTGTATTTCAAAAGAGTGCTTTGTGCATTGGAACAGGTTGGAAGAGAAAGATTAGGTCATTGCAATATGGCTACAATGAGTGGATTCATGTTGGAAGACAATGACAGGCTTACCTCAAGCAAGTACTCTACATGAAAGGTGATGATGGAATCACTTCTTGAAATGCAAGAGTTGATGGATATTGTTGTAGGGTTGGAAGAGAGGCCCTTGGCTCATCAAGATCAAGTGAGGTATGACAAGAGAGCTAAGAAAGCTCTACACATGATCAAGATGAATGCTACGAATGAGCTACTCAAGGAGATTGGTAAGAGCAATTCATCTCGAGAGGGTTGGGAAGCATTGAAGAAGCTTTATGCACCCAAGTCTACTTCTAGAATGTTGACTCTAAGAAGACAAATCTTTCAAAGAATTCAAAAGAAAGAAGAGAGTCTTAGTATTTTTGTTTTGAGAGTGAAGGCTTTAAGTGATGAGTTAGCTTGCATTGATAAGAGCATTAAGGAAGGAGAGCTTGTTCAAGTTATTCTTAATGTTTTGTTGAATGATCATGCTAACATTGTACAAAGTATTACTATTCAAAAAACTTTGCCAAGTTTGGTGGATCTTCAAGAGATCTTGATCAATGAGGAGTATAGGCTTCAAGCAAGAGGTGGATCTACATCGACATCTCAAGATGAGATGGCCATGTTCAATCAAGGGCAAGTTCAAGGGCAAAGGTAAGGGCAAGTGGTTCAGAGGACAAGCTCAGGGTGAGCCTTCTTCTTTTAGTAAGAAGAAAGATAGGTCAAAGTTGAAATGCTTCTATTGTGGCATCAAAGGTCATTTTGCAAGTGATTTCTACAAAAAGAAAAAAGATCAAGGAGACAAGCAAGGTAATCTAATTCTTGATGAGGATGGTGTTGATGCTCAAAACACAAATGATGATGCTTTTGTGATGTCTTCATGTTTGAGTTCTATTGTTGGAGATATTGATTCATGGTGGATTGGTAGTGGAGCAAGCTCACACATGACTTTTCGCATGGAGTATTTCACTTGTTAATTGCATATGGAGATGACAAAAGGGTGATCTACACGGCCAATGATGGTGAGTGTGCTTTAGAGGAGTTTTCAATATCAAAAAAACCCTTTAAGAAATGATGTAGGATATAGAAAAATATCAAAATAAAAAAAGTTCCTCTGAGTCTAAAACAAAATGGAACTCCAATTCTATCTACAGCATCGGCTATGTCACTCTCAAATTTAAGATAATCATTCAAATCTATATATGTATAAATATTTGAACGAGGAGGAGGAGGTGGATGAGCAGTATCTACAAGAATGACAGGATTGTCCAAAATGGATGTAGCTATATTTACAATCATATCTAGTGCATCAATATCTACATTACCAACAGGGTTAGGTTGAGGAGAATATGTGGTATTGGCCCTCCTAACTTTCTTCGGGACTCTCTTGGGGGCTGGCTGCTTCCTAGGCCGCTTGGTAGGGAGGTCAATCCTATCTAATGGATCAGCCGGTTGAGACATGTGTAACGTGGAATACCTTTCCCGCATCCTCATCAATAGTTGGAAATCCTTAGGCATAATGGTTACTCTCTTAGCATGTATAGCTAGCAAAAATGAATCTTTAAAAAAAAGGCTCATATAGTCCTCATCAGCCTCCTGAAGGCACCGAAGAGTCGAGGGAGTGAATCTGACAAATTGACCGAGATCATTCCTAGTAATGTGACGGACAACACGGTAGAATGGAGCTCTTTGAATCAGCAGATTGGTTGATCTCTGATACTTACAAATATCAGAGAGCCACTTCGGTTGCGCCTTCTAATTTGAATGGGAGGGGTAATGGCAACGACATGGGCTGAAGATGCACCAACAGAGAAAAATTCCCTCTTTGTTTGCTTTCTCCTCTCCATAGAGGTATTCTGAGGGATATCGCACTTGTGCGTGATCAGCAAGATAGGAAGGGGAGGGATCCAAAGTGTTCGTAGAAGAGCGATATGTATGGAAATTTTGTATGGTATATCGAACCTGTAGGAGGAAAGTATAAGTGAGATCAGTAAATATAGAATAGAGACGCACAAGTGCGATATGAGGAGACACGTATGCGAGGATATCGGACTTGTGCACGGGGAAGGCAGTATGTAGAATAGCGAATAAGAAGGTGGTGCACAAGTGCGATATTTGAAGGAAAAAAAAAAGAGTCAAAGAAATGTCTCATAGTTTGTGAGTTATATATCGCGGTACGCACATGTGAAAGCACGTCTTGTCGCACGTGCGAACTATCAAATCGTATAAAAGTGACACACGGCGACTATCCAACCAATGATCTAGCGACACATGTTAGGGTGTCATCTCTCACGTGTGCGATCGTACGTACGAATAGAAAAATGACACTTGTTGTCCATCCAACCAATGAACATGACACACATGTTCTGATGTCATTTCACACGTGTTTAGCTATCACATTACGCGTGCCAAAGCGTGCAAACCAATCGGGAGCCAACACGTGTCCGTTGACTGACTGGACGTGTGAAAAAATTCCCTTTAAAAGGCACGCAACCCGATTAATTTTTTGTTTTTTTTTTCTTGAATTTCATGGCATATCGCTCTTGTGTGGGCGCTTTGTGTTGCCTATTATTACTTGATCTTTACTTGCACACAAGTGCGATATCTTGGTTCTATCTGCCATACATATCCCTCTTGTGCGTGCTCTTTACAATTTTTTTTTTTCGTATTGTCTCCCTTGTGTACAGGTGCGATATCTGTCGTAGTACCATGGCCTTGTCCTCAGGATCTACTTGAGATTCCGGCTAAGTGCATTTCTTACTGAATTTGGAATTACTGACAACCTAGACTACTTCCACAGCCTATTTCGACCATATTTACATGTTTTCAAGACTGCACAACCCAATTCTGAAGTATTTTATGAACATTATGTTAGATTCAGGGATATACTCAGTATACTTGTTCTCTCCATAGGTTCACTCTCCTACATGCATTATACTGATCTTGTCCATTTCTTCCTAGGTGGTCATAATATTGATCATCTTGATCTGGTTGCTGGTGATGATGAAGAATGTGTAAGTGTTTAAACTTCCTTGCATTAGATTGTTCTTAACTGCTGAATGTATTTTTTTTTCAACTCATTTTTATATTGTAGGATGCTCTCATGATAATGATGACTTTGCTACAAGACGACGTGGTATCTGTATTGCTCATTCGAAGTTGAGCCCAGTTGGAGAGACTCTGATAATGGCAGTTAAAACTTTATCATTTTATCTAGGAGGACATAGATTTGTTAAGACGAATAAAATCATTTTCGTTAAAAGATCTTATGTTTTGAACATTCTAGGTTTTTTTAGATGGGAATGTTCCTTTAAGGAGCTCCCATTATTTATTGTACTCTAATTATATTGAACTTAGTGGAAATAAGGATAATGCACATCTATTAGACGTATACTCTAGCAGATAATTTCTTCATGACAATATAGCCATAGAAGTTGACACAAAAGCTGATGATGAATAGTGAACACTTTGTATTTTGTTATAATACAATCAATACATTTACATTGAGTATTTCTCCTCTCTCTTTTTCCATGAAGTTGCAAGCAATTCTGAACATGTCACGATTTGATGACAATGATGACTGAATGTCTTTGTTATCTTCTACTCAACAATCATCTAATTTTATCTTCCTGTATGAACTTGCATGCTTTTCTAAACTTGTTGTATTGTGTGGACTTTGTTATATGTCGAATCTGAACTCTGCGGTAGAACCACTGAAACAATTGACAAATGTAGTTTCATTTTTCATTGGTTCCTCCATGATGTGTATTTCGATGAAATGTTGTCCGTGCTTGCCAATGTGACTTTTCCATCCCTTGTGATGACCAAACACTCAGGCTTCCATATGTGTTTGCAAAAAATGCTGTATGATCTCTTAGTATGTGCTGTAGATGTCAAAACCATAATGTCAGTCTTATGCTTGGATCTAAATATATATGAAAAATTGAAAGCATCTTGAAGAATTTACACTAACCATGTAATGAATGATGTGATCTTCTCTCCATGCTTTTGATACTGCATCAACAAACTCGACACAAGTCCTTTGAAATTTTTTTATATCAATATCATAGTATTTATCTTATCTTAGAATAGCAATCATACTATCAAGCTTCTTCCATACATCAACTTTTAGTACTCGAGTTTTGCCGCTCTTCTCGAAGTCCTGAGTGGCAGCAATGATATTTGTCCAGACTGAGTGTTGAACATTAGAAGCCTTACCAGTATGATTTCATAGGAATCGACGTGCTTCTGCTCCCCCTATGCTTGGCTTAGTTGGCATATTTCTAGTCTTTCCTTAAAGCTTTTCATCTTTTTGAGTTTTGACATGTCCCTTATGAAGTCCTGCTTTTGATAACACATCTTCTAATCGAGAGATAGCTTTCTTTGCGGATGACGTTGGCTTACTATTCCAAGCAAAAACTATATGAAAATAAATGATCTTTTCTATTAATCTAACTTCTGCATGAAGAGTGCAAACATGCACATTTTTCAAGGGGATAGGTAGCACAGATTTCCAGTTTGGATCTGCATATTCTCTAGTAATTCCTGTACTCCTAGTAACATCTTTTGTCATTTTTCATGCAGTACAAACAAGGGTGTTTAGATGTAGCACCGTGAGAGACATTATACATGCATTTCAATGTTTTCGTGGACCTTCATTTCTCTATCTAAGACTCTATCTCAAAAATCTTCTCATTAACTATAGGCTTCCGATCGACAAGTCTGATAATACCATCATGATAGATAAGCCGCTTGCCAGTTGATAGAGCTTCTTGTCTTGCCTTCTTACGTTCTTGAACTTGGATGAAGGTAAGATCTTCATCCAGGTAGACTTTGGTATCCTGCAATTTGAATCTCTTCTCTAAAACTTCACGCTAGTGAGACACTGATGTGAAGCGGATGACAAGAGTATCCAGGTCCTTCTTAGGTCGCCAGGCAGTTTCCATACCTTTGCTATGGTGTTGAAGATTTCCTTCCAAAAACTTCTCAGCTTCTTTGACAGCATTTTGAGAGTTTGGAATACCTCTAACACGAACACTGCGAGCTTTATGTTCTCACAGACGGCTCTCAGTGAACGTGGCTGAGAGAGAGAGAGAGAGAGAGAGAGAGAGAGAGAGAGAGAGAGAGAGAGAGAGAGAGAGAGAGAGAGAGAGAGAGAGAGAGAGAGAGAGAGAGAGAGAGAGAGAGAGAGAGAGAGAGAGAGAGAGAGAGAGAGAGAGAGAGAGAGAGAGAGAGAGAGAGAGAGAGAGAGAGAGAAGACAATTTCAACAATAGAATCCTTGGCAACCTAACTATACCCTACATTTCCCTTGGATTGTAACATAGATTGATGATGCGAAAGGGGATCAATAGCAAGCACGCATCATGTTTCAGCTCCATATGCCTCCAATTCCTCCTACCAATGCCTAACAAATGTAATAAAATCTATTGAGTAACTAGCTTACGTGTGTTTCTTAGTCCCAATCTCTGTTGGAAAATTTTTTAGGAAAGTATTTGGTTTGTTGCTGCCCATATGCATATTTGAATGTATATGAAAATCTTAAGCATCTATTTCGACATTTCAAGAATTTAATAATGAATAACCTTGAGATAGAAGTGATGTGATTAGCAACAAAGAAAATTTGAGCTATACAAGGCCTTGCATATCCACATCAACGAATAATTCAAGCTCTATTTTGAGTGATATTTTCATTTGTTGTCTTAGTACTACTTTTCACAAGGTTCCTAACACCCAAGAGTTCACTGGGGTTGAGCAAGGAAGATGTGAGTATTATGTCATAGTGAAATTGAACATCCTTGAGAACTATTAGGTCCAGAATTCTAGGAAGAGTAAAGAATTTCCTTCATGTTCTTGAACATGACACTAAGCATTGAGCATATGATCACATTAACTTGCAACTTTGGGACAAAGCTAAACGGTTATCTTTGACGTCACTTCAAGGAGAAAATTTATTAAAATGTTGAAAAATAATAAAAACAAAATATTTAAATTAAAAAAATAATGATAGATTGATACTCAAACTCATGAACAACACATAATGTGTGTTATTAGTTCAAATCTTGTATAAAGCAATGGACCATCGATTCTTGAACCATGAATATTCAGGATCTTATGATTCGTCAATCATAATTCACTGGATTTTAAAATCACACTTAATCATTAAAAGGATATTGGAATGTATATTCAACAATGTATCATGATCCTCCTTCAACACCTGTCCAAAGAATTAATCAAACTTAGTTTACAAAGAATTAATGCTATTCAAAGAATGTAATGTAATAATGAGGCTAGTTACCTGAAATGCTACCAACCACCATATATCATTTTCTGACTGGACACTGAATTTGAATTCTTCTTGGTCCTCTATTTGTGATAGTGCACCATTTATGAGAGTTATACTAACCCTCTCCATCTTTTGTCCTTTCACAATTTCTGACTCATCTAACTTAAGTACTATGATTATTTTGTAGGAATTTGGTGGGCCTTCAACGGATACAGCTTAACTTTTCTGGTTCAGAAGCTGCACCGTGATGCAACTTAACCTTTCTGGTTCAGAGGTTGCACCAAAATCATGGAGCCTTTTGCCCCTTCCAACACTCCCCCTCAAAGTGGGGCATAGGTCACCTTGCCTGCCTAGATACCACTGATGAAAAGCGTCTATCGCGATCGCGAAAGTTTTGCAAAACAGTCGCGAAGGCGAGGCAACCACGATTCAATGTGATTCGGATGGAGTTCAGATGTGGTCATTGGACACTGCCAGCTGAATCACTCCTACAATCCTCCAGAATGTAGTCAGGCACTGCTGATCTATATTTTTGTAAATTAATGTAGCATTCAACAAGTTCAACCAATGTGCGGAATTGAAATGAATGAGAGAATCAGACAGACGAATAACAGCAGACATATTTGCATTCAAGATCATACATCATAAATTGACATGTGCACAATGGCTACAAGATCATCTATTGATTTTCTCTAATTCTTGAAGCACTGCATGCAGATCCATGCAGTGTGTTGGCGTGAGAGAAATAGAGTTCTCTCACGAGTGGATGTCTTGCTTACTAGCGGACTTGTGGATCTCTATGGTACCTGATCACAGAACTCATCTCCAACGCAGGCGGACTTCTTGTCTGTATTTCGTCTTTATTGCTTACTAACATCAGACTACTTCATACATCTATTGTGTATGTTCTGTATATTCATATATATGTGAAGTATTATCCAGTAAGTATATAGTTGTTCTATGTAACCTGCTCTGTAGGCTAATCCCATATTTTAGGTACCCTTCAGATATTGTAGGATTCGTTTTGCCATTTGCCAATGTGCCATGTCAAGATTGGAAGAGAATTGGCTTAAGGCGTAAATGGAGAAAGCTAGATTGGGTCTGGTACAAATTGTAAGGTACATCAGATTACCAGTTAGATTTTGGTAGGGTATACCTTCCATCTTTTGTTTTTCTTCTTCTATTTTTGGGCAATCTTGCTTCGTCAGCTTGGCTCTAGCTATCATTGGTGTGGCCTTTTCTTTGCAGTCCATCATGTGATACCGCTTGAGCATTTTCTAGCATATTTAGATTGAATCAAGTGCATTTTGTCTTTTATTCGATCTCTTCTGATCTCCAACCCGAGGCATTTTGTTGCTTCTCCTAGATCTGTGATTTCATAATTTTTAAAAAATCTGAGTCTTCGTGTCTTTGATCAGCATCAAAGAATTTCCTATCACAAGGGAATCAACTAGAAAATAGTCAGTATCACAAAATCTTTTCCTAATCTTTTTATATAGACATTATAGTCTGGTTGTGTAGGATTGAAGTCTAAGACTTCAGAAGACTGTCGAGCTTCTTGTACCAAATTCGTGATGCCTGTTTTAGACCATAAATGCATCTATGCAACCGACAGACATATTGTTGATTGTTGGGATCTTCAAATCCTTCAGGATGCCTCATGAAGATTTCTTCCTCTAGATCTTGAATTAAATCATATGTACAACCTATATGATTATGGTACATGACAAGTACACTATTTTCACACGTGGGAACATGCTCCACACATGTGTGTTTATCTATATACAAGATTTTTGGCCTCTACCAAGCTTATTTTTGTATTTTTCACACTCCTCAAAAATCTAGCTTGATGGAAAACGTGATGATCTTGAACTTGACTCCATGGGCTGAAATGGTCTTTGCTGGTTCAAAAGGTGTGAAGATCAGCCAATGAGCTTGATGTTGATCTGAAATCACCATATCCATGATAGTGCTTCTTTGATGTTGACATCTTTGATGAGCTTGAGAGCTTTGCACCATCGTAGCACCTCCAAAATTGATTCCTTCCAAATTTCATGTAGATGCTTGACTTTGAGGCTTGCTCCTTCTTCATGTGCATGCTCCTTCGTGAGAAAATAAATATTTCTTCTTGATTTATTAGGATCACAAAGATCTAGCATCATGTTACCACGATCTAGAGAATTAGACTCATCCAAATTGGCAAGACTATGCATGCTATAATAACAAAGTGTTTGCATCATATATTCATGCTTGTTTACCATGCTAATATCTGATCCAATGAGGCTAAATACTTCATTATGGAGATAAGTGTCTTTAGAAGATGATTCAGTTACTCTCATAAAGAGTTTACAATTTGCCTCAATACAATTTTCAAACTATGAGTGAACAAATCACTTTTGCTCTTGCATGACTCAAGAGCATACATTTGATGAAATAACCATTTGCTTTCTGATTGATTTAAAATCAATTTCAACCTTTTAAGAACATCATCTATGTTCTCAAGAGAGACTTCATACTCAACTAGTATGGTTTTACTCCAATTTTGAGATTTCAATGATCTCACTAAAGCAAATTGATTTATCAAATGACATAAGAGAAATAAGTATGAGATGTATACCACATGAGATATGCTCCTCTTTCCCTTGAAATGTGAGCCACATGGAATCAACCATAGTTCTTGAGTTTCTTTTTGGAATCACAACTTGAGAAGATCTCTCCTCCTCAATCCTTGGCACACTTGAACCTTGAGATGATTCTTTAAGATCCTCTTCATGGTGCCCCTTCTTGATGGAAATCCAAGACCTCCATGTCTCATAATGATCACAACAACTATGACCACACAATATGCACTTCCTATGATTATCAAAATTACTTATGCTAGAAACATAAGTCCAAAAATCACCACAACTTGGCATGATTTTTCTAATATTGAAATCAAAAGGCATTTCCATCTCAATATGGCTAAGTACTTGCTTATGGATATAAGTGTCCACTTTGGATGCTTCACATATTCTCATAAGAAGTTTACAACTTGCCTTTAAGATTGAAAACTTACAATTTTCATCTTTATGAATGAACACATCATTCATGATCTTATTGAAACCAAAAGATCCTACATTATGAGGATATTTCCATTTCCTTGACTTCATAACTAATGTAAGCTTACAAGGAAAACATATTTTGCTATCTTTTAAGGCATCACACTCAACTAGTATTGCCTTAATCCACCTTTGAGATACAAAAATCTCTTCAAAGCAAAATGGTTGTTCATAAGTTGACATGAGAGCATAAATGAAACTATTTTCGTTTTGTGATTGCTCCTTATTCTTGATTGATTTCTCTTGGATAATAACAATAAGTTTGAACTTGTCCAAAGTTCCAAGCAAAATACTTTCCAAGGACATAATATAAATCCAAGTTACTTTCATGAAAGTGACATCTATCTTTGCATCTTGAACCAAACAATGCACTTCCAAATGAAAAATTTCAAAAGATTTGACATGTGTTGTGATGGACTCTTGAAGACAAATCTTGCAAGCCCTTGTGAGACTCCAAGCCTCATTCACCTTTCCACAAAGGAAACACCTTTTCTTGGACTTGTCCTTCTTGTATTTGCATTTTGAACTTGAAGCTCCATCCTTCACCTCGGCCCCCTTGCTTTGGTTCTCCTTGGATGGATTGGTCTTCTTTTTGTAGCATCTTGAGAAAAAATATCCTCCCTTGCCACAAAGGTTGCACTCAGGATCCTTTCTTTCCTTCAATAAGATGCCACCTATTGATGCCATGTGAATAAAAACCTGTGATATGATTCTACAAATGTAATTTGTCACTTTCAAGAGACTAGATTTGAACATCTTCAACAATCTAGAAGGATCTACAAAAGGTCTAGCTCACAAACCTAAGAATCAATCTTCACAGTAATGACTAGTCACTTGGAAACTTTGCTTTGATCACTAAGACAAAAGCACGCAATCTTTGAATCAAATCACTAAAGAAATCAGATCCAATCTCCTATTGGACTCATCAAATACCAATGACTATTTCTTTTAAAAGTTGAAATGGATATGAAAAAGATTTGACACCTAGATTTTCCTTTTCACTTGACTAGTTCTCTCAACACTTGAGATTCTTGAACAAAAGATGGGTTTTGTTTCAAATACATGAAAATAAAACTTAATAACTTCTTTTAAACTCACTCTTGACCCAAATAATCTCACTCTTGAGATTTAGAATGAATTTGATTTGATTTGAAAACAAACTATACCACCAATTTTTCACAAAGCTTAAAAATTTAGACAATTAGAGATTCACAAAGATCTCAACCATGCATGAATACTCAAATATGGACTCCTCCTCATTCTATCATCCAATGGGATCACAAATTGACCGTCACACTCTCACAAAGAAAGTGGAATAGAACTAATTTGAGTTTCATACATACTATGTCAATTTTTGCTCAACAAATTGATTCAATCACCCCTATTGGATTCCACCAATTACTCTACCTCTTAAGACTTGGAATGAAATTCAAAATCAAAAGTTGTGATTTTTCTCACTAAGATATTGTGCTTCAAAGAGCTAGTGCCACTTAGAAAGATTTGATCACCTGGGAAGAGACAAACTCTCCACCAATAACAACACAAAATGAGCTTCTAGATCTTGCCTTCTACAAAGAAAGGAACTCTTAGAAAATTGGATCTCTCTCTACACATTTGCCATAGACACCTTAATGACTCTTTTCAAACCTTACAATCACTCAAACAAATTGAGTAGGGTTGAACAATGTGACTTGGATCTCAATCTCTTTTCTAGAACTCTCAATTTAAGCCAATCTATGTCAAATTCTACAAAAGGTTTGCATAGATGCTCTATATGCACTAGAAACTCTCAAAGGTTTCACTTGGAGGACAGATCCAAGGATGTTTTCTAGCAAATTGATGCTTCTAAACTTGACCCTATCACTCTTGAACAAATCTAGAGTGATGGTACAATGGATTAAAATCTCTCACCTCGCATATCACTCCTTAATCTATGATTTTTAGCAAAATCTCTCTCAATTTCAACATGCACTCGAAAAATCAGAGATAATCAATTAATTCACCTAATTCAAGCTTCAAATTTAATTTCTTGGCTGATCTAATCCAAGAACTAATCAAGGAATTAGATTCTTTATAGAAAATGCTTGATTTTGCACCAAAAATCACTCAAATTGGGTATGTGAGTCAAATTCTACAAATTTTTGAAATTTCTCAGTCAAAACCGGAGCTGTATGGCCTCACACGTGTGAAAAGGGTTCCTATAGCCCACAACAAGATCTGGACCAAAAATTTTGAGGATAGCTATCAAATCCAACTCGCTACACAAAATTTGACTAGTTTCCAAAAAATTGCTAATTTTGGCTTTGATTTGGATTAACCCTATCAATTTTAACAAAACCTCTTGTACTAGGCTCTGATACCATGTGGGAAAAGTACAAAAAGGACCAAGAGTGGATCCTAATCTGATCCTCAAGAGGGATTGGTTGTCAGATTACTTGATCTATCAATCTACTTGAGATTAAGATCAATCTAGATCAATTCTAGACACAAAATCCTAACAAGAACAATCATTAATTGAAGGTAGGTGTACTTTTTGGTTTCACACGTGTGAAACATTGTCTGAGTATGGAATCCAGCCTGAAAATCAAGTACACATTGATAGAATCTCAAAACAATCAAAACAAATGTAGACAAATGGAGAGAATCACTCAAAATTGCTTCCAAAACCAAGATTGGTGTCTCACATTGATTATGGCCAAATGTGGCTCTCATGCAATCAATAGATTGATGCCATGTGTCATATGTCTAGAAAACTAGTTTTTGGCCTTTTTAGCCACTAGAACTTGAATTAAATCATATGTACAACCTATACGATTATGGTACATGACAAGTACACTATTTTCACACGTGGGAACAGGCTCCACACATGTGTGTTTATCTATATACAAGACTTTTGGCCTCTACCAAGCTTATTTTTGCATTTTTCACAAGGCTTAGGCACCATTGTGTTGAAGTTTTGCTTGTTGAAGGAGTCCAAACATGCATTTTTGGCATGATCTGAGCCTATGATTGCTTGCTAGACCTGATAGAAGCCTCTATGCCTCTCTAATGAACCTTATAAGAGTGCTTGTAACCTCTTATTGGAGGTATATTGGGTTGGAGATGGATTTTTGAAAAGTTTTACCTTCCAGAAGTGCGCCCTCCTATTGAATCTGGATCAATTACAGATTGCACGTGTGAAGCCTAGGTGGTAGGGTGATGTGGCAAGTGTCTTTTAGACCTATCTCCCTCCGTACTATGCTTTACAATGACCAATTTGGTGTCCTGTAGAGAAAGTTATGGCTATCGGAAGTTTGGCAATTTTTGAACTAAGATTTGCAAATTTTCTGTAATGTTCTGATACATGCATGCATGCATGTAACTCAATGTAATGCTTTTCTGATGATGAAAATGTATGGATAGACCTATATGCATGTTTGGATGCATGGTTCATGGGTGTTCAATAGATCAATCAGAAAAAATTTCATGCATGAAGCTATTTTTAGAAATTCTAGTTCAAAAAGCTGATTTTCCAATTTCTAGGCAATTTATTAAAAGATTTGATTTTTTTTACAAATCAGTACATGTCATGTCTGATGCATGCCAGATGTTTCGGAATCCTTTCGAAATGTGATGATAACTATGAAACTGCTAAGTCGATGCTCTAGATCAATTTTCACAGTTTAAGTCCATATCGAACGAAATTTGAAAATCCCAGTTTACATAAAATTTGAAGTAACCATGGATGTTTTGGATTTGTTAAAATTTGTTGGTTATTGATCAAATAAAAATCGCTTGTAAAGTGGATGATCTTACTGAGTTGAAATCAGTCAGTGTTTAAGGTCATAGTTCCTTTCGCTTTTAGTTGTAGATTTTGGAATCTATCAACTTATAGGAGCATTTTTTTGTTTTTTGGAATCAATAAAGACCAAGAATAATTTAAATCATGTTGGAATAGTTGCTATGTTGATCCATAAGTGGATTTGCCAGTAATTAAGTGGGGCACTTAATAAATAAACAGTCAAAATTGTCTGGTACATTAGTAGTTATTGTATTACTAATACCAAATTGAACTTTTTCCTAGTACAAATTTGGGGCCTTTAACCTGAACCATTTTTGGAAGGGAGAAAAGAGATGAAACCTGAGGGGTAGATGATTTGTTGACCCAGTCGATCAATTTTGTTAATCTACTTTCAATTCCTGAAGTGTAACTAATAGCAAACAGTGAGAATAACAATTCAACCATTTAACTCTCGAGTATTGGTACTCCCAGTAAATGGAGTTAAATTGTGTTTTTTTTTTTCATTTTCTCCTTTTCAAATCGGTAAACCACCGATCAGTTGGTTATTGTGGTTTTGATGATTTTTAGGTCATTAAAATTGAACAAACCAAAAGCTTTTGAAATACTTGTTAAATAATTAATAGTGGAAAATTCATAGTATTTGGAGGTAATTCTTTATTCAACAATATTATTTTGGGGTGAATATAGTGTAGGAAGAAGTACCCGAATCCAAATCTTATTTTTCATTAATTACAGATGTCTTTAACAAAGTAATATTTAAGCCAATAAGTGAAAAGACATTGAGTTAATTGCAGTTTTGGATGTCAATTGTGATGTTAGAAGTAGAATTTGATACATGGGTTACATTGGATCTGTTAATTGATAGAAGCTTATCCCTAGAGTTAATGCTCTTGGATCCAGTGGGATATGAAGCTTATCATTAACCAGAATAGATCAGAATGTAATGAGGAGCCATGTTTATTCTTTTGTTTAGATCACATGATCAAGTGTGGATTGTGGTATCCATCTAAGCCAGCCATCCAAATAAATGGATTCTCCAGTTTATGGGAACAAGAGATAATATCCTATATGGATTATAGGACAGCTAGATGATCAATGGATCTCTAGAATATCAAATAAGGCAGTTAGAGATTTTCTGGAAAAAAAAAATTGATGGTATGGGACATTAGTAATTTTGGAAAGAGAATTCTAGACCTGTAAAGATCTGATGATCAATGGTGTGTTTTAGTACCTAGTCGCAATATGGGAAAAATAAAAAACCGTTTGATCAAATGTGGGTATTTGAAAAATTTTGAGGTCTATCTAGATCCCAATGTGGTATCTCATTATTTACAAAATCAGAGGCCCTCAAATCTATTTCTTGCTTTCTTGATTAATCCTTTACTTCTTAGTAATTTCTCAAATATAGACATCAGACTGGGTTATATGATTCTTTCCAGCATGAAGTTATTCTTCTGAAAGACTGTTGTGTCATATAAACTACTACTTGTGGGAATGGACTTGGAATTCAAAAAATTCTAAGGTTAAAGTGTTTCGATTTCTTAAATCTAGAATATCTCTGTGCATAAATGGATTTCAATGGAAATGTGGTTTCTATCACTCGGGTTGAAAATATTTGAGGGAAAAGTTTTGTTGTAATAGAGTGAATCTTTTAGTGGAATTACTTATTACTGACTTTTCTTGGATTTAAATATTTTCATATATCATCTTTCTAGCTAACTTTTATTGAAATTTATAATTTCTTTAAAAAGAGGGGTGAAGTGGCGAGATAAAATTCTATTTGAAAATCTGTAGGTTGCATAATTTTTTGGAAGAGAACCAACTGTGGTATAGAAATGAGATTTGGTCTGAAAGTAATTTTGGATAGATTCAGAGTAAGATACATAATTGGAACTTTTTGAAAAAAAAAAATTCTTTAGGGATTGTGTGGACAATATGGAACTAGAACAGGTTTGATATTTGAATTATTATCTACAAGTAGTATGGTAAAAGGTCAAAGGTTACTAATTCCATTTTGATTGGAATAGAAGTAAGTTTGATCAGAATTTAAGTCTGAGAGTTCTGTATTAGATCAACCTAATCTTAGTTTGAGTACTAGGATCAGAAAGGAGTTGATTGAGTAGAAGAAATTATGTAATTAGAAGGTAAGTTGGATTGGAAAATTGCTGAGAGTAAATGTTATTTGTCTCAGAGATTTCTCGGATATGTTATTTACTCATGCGAAATAGAAATTATT
The DNA here is from genome assembly GCA_029204225.1 of Diphasiastrum complanatum. Lineage (NCBI taxonomy): Eukaryota > Viridiplantae > Streptophyta > Lycopodiopsida > Lycopodiales > Lycopodiaceae > Diphasiastrum > Diphasiastrum complanatum. The sequence goes on from MU831643.1 coordinate 57,616, forward strand.
TTGTAGTTGAGTTACAAGATCTCAGTGAGATATGTGAGTAACATATGTGGATTCTGGAGGAATCTACCAGATAAGAATGTGTTTATGTACTGGGTCATAGTGAGATTATTCACATATGTACACGATTAATCTTTTATGAATCTACTGTGTATTTCTAGTTACTAGGGTTATTTGGTGCACTTAACCTAGTCGACAAACATAGACATATGATCAAGTATTGTTTTGACAGATACTTGCAAAGTTAACAAATCTGTGTGTGGAAGATTCATGGATTAACTTATAAATAATTTGGATAAGGATCTAAATGTGGTGTCATACTAGTAATTGAATTCTTCACCTAGACATTTGAGATTTCTAAATCATTGGCAATTAACTTGAGTAGTTGATTACTCCAAGATGAAGTTAATTGGTAAAGCGATCAGTGTGATGTGGATTCACCGATAACTGATGGTTTTTTAATTATATTGCTTGTAAGACACATGATTAGTGAATCATTTGGGTTCATCAGTTAAAATTGTGTGCATTGGATATATAGTGTTCTTGCGATAGAGTATTCCTTAGTTAAGAAAGGGACACAGCTCATTAGTGATTGTATCCCAGAGAGCTCAATTGGATAACGAATCATAATGGATCCAAGAATAATAATTGAATTGATATTCAGCAGGACTTTGGGTATCTAGATGTGATTCTGGATTGTAATCTAAAGTTTTTGTAGTTGAAGATGATTGTCATTTTGGTATGCGTTCAGTCTTTAATTACCAGTTGTTATAGAATTTGAATCTTGCACTTCATTTATTCTTGGATTCATTATGATTCATTATCCAATTGAGCGCTCTGGGATACAATCTATCCCAAGAATACTGTATATCCAATGCACATAATTTTAACTGATGAACCCAAATGATTCACTTATCATGCATCTTACAAGCAATATAAAAAACATCAGTTCCCGGTGAATTCTCATCATACTGATTGTTTTACTAATTACCTTCATCTTGGAGTAATCAACTACTCAAGTTAATTGCCAATGATTTAGAAATCTCAAATATCTAGGTGCAGATCTCAATTATACTAGTATGACACCACATTAAGATCCTTATCCAAACCATTTATAAGTTAATCCAGAAATCTCCAATCCAAAAATTTGTTAACTCTGCAAGTATCTATCAAAACAATACTTGATCACATGTTCATGTTCACCGACTAGGTTAAGTGCACCAAATAACCCTAGTAACCAGGAATAAACAATAGATTCATACAAGATTAATCGTGCACATATGTGAATAATCTCACTATGACCCAGTACATAAATGCATTCTTAGCTGGCAGATTCCTCCAGAACCCACATATGTTACTCACATATCTCACTGAGATCTTGTAACTCAGCTACAAAATATTTTCTATTTCTCATGAGTAAATAATATATCCGGGAAATCTCTGAAACAAATAACATTCACTCTCAACAGTTTTCCAATCCCACTTACCTCTAATTACATAATTTCTCCCACTAATCAACCCCTCTCCGATCCTAGTACTAAAACTAAGATTAGGTTGATCCAATACAAAACTTTTAGACTTATATTCTGATCAAACTTACTTCTATTCCAATTAAAATAGAATTAGTAACCTTTGACCTTTCACTGTACCGCTTATAGATAATGATTCAAATATCAAACATGTTCTAGTTCCAGATTGTCCACACAATCCCTAGAGAATTTTTTTTATTTGAAAAGTTATTAGGTATCTTACTCTAAATCTATCCACAATTACTTTCAGGCCAAATCTCATTTCTATACCACAGTTAGTTCTCTTCCAAAAACTATGCAATCCACAGATTCCCAAATAGAGTTTAATCCCACCACTTCACTCCTCTTTTTAAAGAAAACACGATGACACTTGTTTTGGGACTTTGACCTGAAAAAGAGTAATCTTTTTTGGTGTTTTTTAATGGTCCTAGTTTTAGGCCAAAATCATGGATTTTTTAAATAAATCTCTAAATTTTGTTTTAAAAAAAAGCCAAAAAATGCATATTAAATAAAGAGCTTAAGTGGTAGGCTGTTGTTCCATGGCCTGTTTGCTGCTATTTTTGGCCACCATCAGTATCTTTCATTAGTTTCTTTTGTCTCTTGAATGCTTTGTCAAGTTCATGTGTATCAAAGGTAGCATTAGAATGCTTTCATTTCTAGCTTTTGTAGCTTGTTGTGCAAAGATCTTAGCCAGAACATTTGGGATCTTAGATCCATTCAAGATCCACTTTTTTCGCATGATATCAGAGCAAGCTGTCCATTATTTATAGTAAGATTTCCATTTATGGTGATATTTGGACGTTTGATCAAGTTCTAGCATGATTATGCATTGCATTGTTGATCAAATCTTACTAACCTTTGTTTGTTGAGTTGAACTTGTGGATCAAAAGCATATTTCAGGTCTATTGAAGATCAGAGGCTGAAAAGAAGCTATTTTGGATCAGATCATAACACCTAATCATTTGTTGATTGTGAGGCTTGTGCATATTCAATACTAACAATGTTCTGTTCAATCTATGTGCTAGATGCATTAGGATAGAGCCTGAAAGTTGAAGAATCATTATATTCATGGCTTTCAATGGTGGGATCATGTTAGAAACTAATGATAGGTTGAGTTCATCAAACTAAGCTAATCTTGAAAATGTATTGTACATTCCTTCAATCACTAAGAACTTGCTTAGTGTTAGTCAAATGATTGACAAGGGGCTTGATGTTGAGTTCATTGGAGGTGCTTGTTTGATAAGTGTGGATCCTTGATTGCTAAAGGAAGAAGGCATGGTAAACTTTTCAACTGGATGCATGTGTGATCTCTAAGAATGAAGGATGTATGGCTAGGGAACAATTGACAAACCAAGAAATTTGGCATAAGAGGATAAAGTCATGATGTGGGGGTTGTACACCTACTAGGGCTATTTTTTTATGGTTGGAGCCCAAGGACAAGGTGCGACGAGGCACCAAGCCCCCTTGCTCAAGAGACTACTTGATATAAACATAGATCAATGTCTGGGTTCTCTATGTTGTGCTTAGGTAAGTTGTCGGGCTGTCATGGTTGATAATGCCCAAGCTTAGGAGAGGTTTTCAAAGCCCATGTCAAGACCAAGTGTGGGAGGAGAGAGATAGGGATGTATGATGGGTCCAAGTGTTGGTTTTGTATACTATAGTATCGTAGAGTAGTGGGGTTGTGAGGGCTCGTATCTAAGGAGCATGCACCAGTTTGGGCCCGCCGACGCATGCTCTGTCATTCCAAAAATGAATCACACTTGGACACTTCCATGTGTGAGCGTGGGAGCAAGTGTTGGTGCTTGGAAATTTCTTGGTGCTCAAATAATTGGCATTGATGCTTGAGAAAAAGGTCCCATTGGTGCATCTTGGAGGCATTCCCTAGTTTTGGCCGGGAGAGCTTCAGGAGTGCACTCCAGGGGCTGCAGTGATGGCCCCACTCCATCCAAGGGTGATCGATGGAGTTAATGGAGAAAAAATATATCTTTCCCCTTGAATGGTGTGGGACCTGTGCAACACAGGCATTGCAGGTGCCTTTGAGGTGCACTCTCTAATGAGAGCCGTTTTGGCCCATGCTCAACCACAACCACACATTATTTTTCTAATTTAAAAATTTATTTTTTTATTCACATAAACTTGCCAAGGTTCTCTCCATGCCCATGTGATTGACACTTGTCCTCTTATCCCATAAGCATTATGCACTCCTAACATGTAGAAAAGCCACTTCACTTAAAATTTGTCCATGGGCGGTCAGATTTGGTGGCTCACCCAAAACTCTAGTGCTCTTGAGTGTGCGACTCAAACTTCCAAAAATTCAAGTTCGGGCACTTGGGCACGTCTGGAACAGCCAAAAATTCAGGTGCGGGCTCCCATGGGTCTGAAACCGCCAAAAAAATTCATTTGTTGCCATACAATTCAGCCCCACCAAAAATTAGGTTGGGCATTGGTTGCCCCTGTCTGTGCCACATGGCGCTCATTGGGGGCCAAACACCCAGCCAACACCTTTAAGGGCCAAACCAAGGGGGCCAGGGTGGATGCCTAGGGGAGAGCCTGAAAAGTATAGGAATGGAATGGATTATTTCTCAAAAACTGATATAAAAACATTTTTGATGGTTTTTTTTTATAGAGGCTTATGAATTGTTTTATGAGTTGTCCTTAGAAAATCGAGCACCTAAAAAAAATGCATGAATTTTTTGAATAACCAAAAAAAGGTCTCCCCGACCAACAAGGCCAGAACTAATAAAAGAAAACAGAAAGATTGAGAGAGATAGCGAGAGAGAGAGAGAGAGAGAGAGAGAGAGAGAGAGACAGAGAGGAGAAAAAGCAAGGAGTAGAGTTAGCGAGAGAGGGGGGGGGGGGGAGGGGTAGCGGTAGAGGACAAGAGAAAGGACTGTAGAGAGTGGGAGGGGTGGATTGGCGAGAAAAGGGAAAGAGGTGGGAAAGTAGTAGTGTAGCTGAAGATTGAAGCCTCGTTCTGAGAACGTAAGCATCGGTGGAGGTTGGGATTCCAATTTTACTGGTGAGTGTAGGTGTTGCGATCCGGAGTTGCTATCTCTCTCGCTTGGAGGTGCTGGGAACGATTTGCGGATGATTTTCTGTCCAATGTTTTGGTCTCTTTTCCTTGGAGGGACTAGGAATCTTTTGTTGATGATTTTGTGTTCACTGTTCTGGTCTCTGTTCCTTGGAGGTAGTTAGAGTCGTTTGCTGATGATTTTTTGTTCAGTGTTTTTGGTCTCTGTTTGCTTATGAATTTTTGTTCAAGGTTTTCTCTGTTCCTTGGAGGTACTTAGAATCATTCGCTCGTGATTTTCTGTTCAATGTGGTGTCGTGTGTGTCAAGGTTTCTGTGAGTATATTTTATGTTGCTTAAGTTTTTATCGTATGCCGATAAGTCAAGGATTCTCTCTTTGATTGCTATATTTTTGGTGGATAATCGTGCTGATGATGTAACTGTATGCAGGAAAGGTTATGGCAGTTGTTCTGTAATCTTCCGTGGTGGCGTTTGCGCGCTTGTGCTTGTATCTTAAAAAGATTGGCATGGATCCTTCTAGGTGGAGGTTTTTCTTTGGAAGGAAGTTTGGGTGTTCTGTTGGTTGCTCGGCTGACAGATGATTTTTGATTCAATATCAATTCACCTCAGGGCCAAGCTGTAAATCTGCATATAAGGTATCTGGATTGCCGGCTCAATAGTCTTCTCAGTCAAAAGACGTGCAGGCTATTTTTCAGGAGGAGGATTACAGTCGGTACATGGATACGAAACAAATTGGGTTCGACTCTTAATATTGCTCGTAGATGGCTCTCAGGTGCTTTTCTGGAGGTTATACCGTGATATTGTCATTAATAACTAAATAGGTGTATTTTTCTAGTCTTTAATCTTTTGTGAGGAGGCTTTTGCTCTTGTTTCGAAACAGCAAGTAATTTTTAACGATCCGTGAACCTACGAAAATCTGTGGTCTGATCTTCCTTGAATGTCAGGCCAAGCCTCCTTCGGTCATAAGAGTAGTAGGATTTTCGACGCTCTTCTGACAAGCAACACTAGTTTCAAGAGCTCAAAGATTTAGAGCACTAAATAAGCACGATCAATAAAAGACTTTCTTTGGTTTATTTCAAAGCTTTTGGTTGAAGAAGTAACGACTAGCAACCGAGGGGATTTGCATAACTAAATGGTTCTGCTACAGTCCGTTACTTTTTCAAGACAGACGTATTCACGTAGTCTAGTGTTGGATCTGGTCAATGCTAGATCAGGGGATAGTACATGAAGAAAGCGATTTGGATCATGCGGATTTGAAAGATTGTTAGATTTGGTCATCTATTTTGGAAAATTGCTATTTCGTGAATGCTCGATGCGCCTGGGCTTTCTGTTTTATTTTTCTTTTTACAAGTTTATAGATCTCCATATTCGGATTACCATTCTTATTAGAACTGATATAGAGCGTCGCATAGGCTGATTCATTTATCATTTGCGCTGGTTTCCATGTGCAGACATCAGGTCGCAAACACAGAAACTGGTGGTTTGCGCCATGGCAGGCCACTATCACCTAAAATCAGCAAGCCAAAGCGTGTGATTGAGAACGGAAAACAAGCCTCAGAGGTGTGTTTGAGTCTGCAGCAGGGGCGCACAAGTTTGTGTATGCCGGGAGGCAAACCTCGAAGTTCAGGCTCCTCGCAACAGAGTAGAGGGCACGAACTACATTCGGTTGGCAAGGAGGGTCGTTCCAATGAAGATACTGGGACGGAAAGTGACAGTGAGAGACATAAAGGAAAGGGATACGAAGGAGATGTGCTGTTACAGTGGGGGCAGAGGAAGCGGCAAAGGAATGGCAGATTAGACACAAAGACAAGTATTGCTGAAGATTGTCCTGTACCTTCAAAAAAGCAGCTTAGAGTGGATAGAAGACTTGAGAAGACTTCAGGGGCGGTGCAAACACAGACAAATTCATCAAAGAAAGAACATTCCCTTAGACCTTGTACTCCATCTGTTTTGGAGGCTACTGGCGGGAATGGACGAAGGTAAGCTTGATCATGTGTTTTTGCAATCAATCCTTTGATATATTTGTGTCTGTCGTCTCGCGAGCCCTGCTGTATAGATCTTTCAGCTGGCTATTTCCGAACTCCATACTTCTAACTAATACTGCAGATCCACGAGCTTTTAGCATTTGGGGTTTTTGAAGTGTGCTTAACTTTTTCAGGAAGAAAGATGCCTGACTTGGAAGCTTGGTGAATTATGCAGTGTAATAGCTTGCGGTGACAATGGCAGCACTCTTTGCCATGCGGCTGACGTTCATGGTAGCCGGTGGAGTCCAGTCAAGAGGGATGGCAGAGAGTCACCTCTTTCTATGGATGAACCAGATAATGCTGTAACCTGCAACCAGAGTGGGAGCAGGGGTTCTTATGCGGCTAATGTGGAAGAGCATGCAGAAGTGGAGGATGCTCAAGGCACGGCTGTCGTGGAGAAAATCAGTCTGGAGTTTTTTGAATGGCCCAAGTTCGTAGTATCTTTATCTCGGAAAGAAAAAGAAGACGACTTTTTTGGCATAAAGGGGTCCAAACTTCCTCAGAGGCCAAAGAAACGGTCTAAGCACACTGAAAAATTCTTACATGTATGTGGTGTTGTGCCGTTTATGTAATTGTTTAGTTATACAAGATATTCTTTTCAGAATTTTCTTACAGCCTTCTTACCTTTTCCATGCTTATTTGTACCAGTATGTCAGCCCAGGGATGTGGCTCTGCGATTTGACCAGGGAAAGATACGAAGTCAGAGAGAGAAAAACAACTAAGAAGGTGGGCTTCTTTCTCAATTGATACTGAGAACACTTCCGAAGTTCTTTTGTGTCGAGTGTTACTTACTTCCTAGCTCTAGAACTGAATTCAGCAAGTTGCTAATTGTTTTCATTCACTTAACTCTGTGGCAGAAACCTAGGGGTTTGAAGGCAATGGGTAGCGTTGACAGTGACTCTGAATAAATGGCCGCTCGGTGCAGTGGTTCAGCTTGCTTAATGAAGGGGTTTTGGGCAATTCTTAAGATCAGTAGGTGACACCATGAAGTGCGATTGCTCGTGGTGGGTGCTACAGGAAACACATTGCAGTATACAGTTTAGCCCTGTATTGGAAGGGCAACACTACATTCGTAGCTTTAGGAACACATTATTTATGTTGGTCATTTCATCATGAGCCTTGGCAGTTGCCATGAAGAAAATGACTGGTGTAGAAATCGTGCATATCATTTAATCCATGTCAATAGTTTAGTTTCAGCTCAAGAAACATGCAAATATTTCTATTTCTCGTGGACAGTTGAAATCATGTGCTGGTACATGGTACCACTTCCAAGATTAAAGAAAAGGATGAAAATAGTCTTTTGTTTATGTTTCGACATTGAGGACGTTTCAGTCAATCAAGAGATTCATTACTAAATTTTTTTGCTTGAACGCTTGTGGAAATTGCTGTGCATGTTCTGCTATTCCGCCTGTTACTTCCGCTTCTATTGGCCTGATTGTAGGCTTGGATTGATGTATTTGTTTCCAGACACCAGTGGCTAGTGCAGCTACTTGATTGCACCCATTAAAGATAACATCAAGAGATTCTTCAATCAAATTCTTTTTACCCTGTACTTTTGGGTGGAGGCATGCCCGACCTCTACTGTGGAATCAGTGGTTGAGCCCTTTGCAGAAGTTTCTACAATGGGGAAGGAAGGAGACACTGCATTACGCACTGTGGGCTCCTCGACTGACACTACCGTAGGGGTTGCGTGTGTCCCAGCACTTTCATGCTTACTTCATACCACACAATGTTGAACACCTGGAGTGAAGTGTGACCTTTGCATGTGGGGGTATTTTGGGATGGCAATAGAAGTGTGATTCTTTGGGCTTTGGGAATTGGTTGGTATTCTATTAAAAGCCCATTAGTGCAGTCAGAATGTGCTTCTAATCAACTTATGTTTCCAGTATAGGTTAGTTCTAGAGCAAAGCTATGCATTGGAAGGGCATGAGGTGTTGAAGTATTTTTATGTACTTTGGCCAACATAGGGTATATGATGTCATAGGATAACACTTCTTTATTCTTTATGTTGTCTGTTAGAAATCGCTTGTGCAGCGTGCTGTGCTAAAGGCTTCCGATGATTTGCCAGATGTTGTCGATTAATCGTCAATCAATTGCTCAAGTGAAGCCCTAAGTGTCGTAAAATAGAGGTCTTAAAGCACATTTCTGGACAGTGTTTGTGGCCCTACAGTACCATTTGAAGCACCGATACAGTCGAAATTTCGTTGAATTACTGTTATAACTCAATTGCAGCCAATGTACCTTCTGCAGGGATGCCATTACTTGCTTTTGACATTGTATTGTTATCACATTTAATTGCGAGTATCCTTTTTAGAACTAGTACAACATGGCTTGAGAGATGCTACGAAGGTTCAACCGTTCAAGCTAAGCTGCTAAGTTCTTGTGCCTAAATGAAGGTATTTACACACTCTGGAGTCTGGGTGATCCCTCCAACTCCATGTCTACCCTGCAAGGCCTTCTCTATTGGACCACAATATTCAATAGACTTGACATAACTAACAACCTAAAGGAAAGGGAATATCTGCATTTCATTAATATAGTCCAATAAAACATGATTAGCAAACATCTTGAAGGGTATTTTGAACAGTGGTGTTGTTCAAAGCTGGTGGGACTAGTTGTGTAAGAGGGAAATTTTACCACCCCAGTGACACGGGCTGCAACTCAGCCTTTGCTTTAAAGTTTAGGTAGGCACTCATTGGACATTCTAAAAAGTACATTTGTGTAAACTCTAGAGCAATGTATATTTGTGCATAAAAATGCTAGGAAGACTAAAATTGCTATTGCCATAGTTTATAATATATATTATTATATTCATGTGTAAAACTGTTAGTACAATGTAATCTGGACTCTGTAGTAGTATGTACAGTGTCTATCTGTTAGTACAATGTATGCAGGTGCATACATATGTTGGTAAAAAGTAACCTGCATATTTATGTTAGAACAAAGTAACCTGCAGTTGTTTATTTGTGCAATAGAACTGCTAATACGATAATAATCACAATGTAATCTGCACTCTTTGTACAATGTATATTTGTGTAGAACAATGTATATTGGTTCATACAAATGATAGTACTAACTATAATTTAATTTGCACTCATATAGCCTGTTCGTACAATATACATATATGTTCTCCCTTAGTATGTCCTCACTGCACAATGTATATTTGTGCATAGAAATGCTATTACAATGTAATCTGCATTCTTTGGACAATGTAGATTCGTATCATTGTAGGGTATATCTGTGCATGAAAATCCGACTACAATGTAATCATCTGCTGCTATTATCATTAACAATGCTGTAGGGCCTAGGCTGAAATATTTGTCTTGATATGGATAAATGAAACTTTTTGAATGCTGACCATTGTTTGGTTGAGTTGCATTGGGTTTCAGAGAACACATGCAGGCAACAAACATTACATTCACTGTTTTGAAAAATTGAAAAATTAAATGTGGTTGTGCTCATACTTGGTGGAACAAACTTATTACTCCTTCCACTTAGATGCAAAACATGGGGTACAATCATATGAATTTTGCACATCTCATGGCTGAAGATCTCAGATTACTTTGAAAACAAAGAACTAAAAAACTTGGATTTAAGTTTATAATGCTAGTTAGAGCTCAGATATGCATGTCGCATTGTGCATACATGCACTCATGCCACATTCGCGTTCTTCGGCTTCATTGGCCTCATGTTGCAATGGCAAGAATACAAAGCTTGACGGTTTTCAGCCTTGTTGAACACTTCCGATTTTTTTATCTCTTGCTTGACGCATCATGCATGACGGCCAAGAATAATATCGATAAAGTAGCTAGAATGGGCCTCTCACCAGCCATTATGGTGGGCAAGGTGCGACGAGCCTGGACGAGTTGCCTCTGACCCCACCATACTGGTAGGTGCAAGCCCACCATTACACGACACAATTGGAACTTCGCTTGTCACCTTTTGATTGGTTGTATACGATAATGGATTGCGCTTGCTAGCCTTTGATAGGTAGACCATAATGGGCTTGTAGACAAGTCGACTTGCCCATTATGGCACGGTGTAAAATCAGCGATTGGCAAGAGCAGGGAGCAGGTCGAATGATTTTGCTTCTTTCGGTAGAATCAACAAGCAACATCCATTGCACAGTGTGCAAAGGTTTCCATGTGCAATAAGACAAAACTCATCAACCACACAAGCATATGTGCAAAGACTTCCATGTGCATCAAGGCATAAATTACTAACCACACAAGTCGTCTAAAGTTGAAACCCTCTAGCCACATAAGAGGTTTGATGTCGCTAATTGTGCATAATCAATTTGGGACCATACACAAGGTTTGACTGTTTTTATCATGAGCTTCGAGATGCCCTTCTCATGCGTAGGCCAAGATTCAAGCTTGGGTCTTCATCATCTCATGTAACACTCTTATCCAGCAACTCTTGCAATTTTTGGTATCGTATTATATGATTTGGCCTTGTTTGTCTTTATTGGGGAATGCAAGGACTAAGTTTAAGCAGTCAAAAAGAGTTATGATTGGTCAAAGCAAGTTTGTGTTATTGGTCAAAGGGCATTGAAAATTTCTTTTTTTCTCTCAAGTTTACATATATTCTCACTAGCTACCTCATACCATAATATATAACTTGACGTGACCATGACTTTCGAAGAAATTTCAAAGCCAAATCAACAACTTAAGAGCGGCAAGGCCTTTGTAGAGTTGATTCACAAATATACTTGGTTTTGGCCTTAGCCTTGCAAAGCTTTGAGGGCATCAAGACTACTTGTTGGAGTGTGCACGTGATTAATAGAAGCTTGTGGGAGAAGTAAAAAATAAAGGACTTGTCATGAAATATTAGTGTTTTGGGGTGTACCTTTACAAAAAGGCTATTGGTTAGGTAGTCAATTTAACACGAGATACAAGACTAAAACGTACAATATATATAGTTCACCTGAATATGGGCAAGCTTGGTGTAGAGGGAAAAAATTGTACTTGGACAAGTAGTTGAAATCTTATCATGAAGTTGGGGAATACTCCATCATTTTAAAGTAATATAAAGTAATACTTGAGAGAGTAAATGCATGATTGGCATGCAAAGAACATATTATATATAAGGTATTAACATGAGGCAAGGTGGCTACATAAGTAGATGTTGCTCTTATACCAACCTCACTACAATCTCACTCTTGCTAATATCGTAGGTAGTTAGTTGCAAGGAGAATCAAATTATCGCACCCCTTTTCAACTTTACATAAGTGTCAATGAAAGCAAAACTGAACTTCACTATCTATCAAATCAAGGCTACGATTGAATCGTGAAGATCTTGGTTGGAGACCCCATTATCCACTCTAATATTAAGCTCCAAAGTTTTCATGCAGTCAGATTGGCTGAAAATAAGGATGACTCTTGGTTGGAATATGAAAATACAGAGCCATCTTAAAATTCTCTCTAGTTGTCGGTTCTAACTTCATTTGAAAGTGACTTTCTATAGGCCCTTTGTATATTTCTTTATAGAACATGTTTGGAGGATTTAAATTTGGGAACATTTTTTCCTATTTTCCCATCAAGAAACTAGTTGTATTAAGGACTATGACCAAAAGTACAAGAGAAGATTATGTTGAGTCACTAGTCAAGTTCATAAGTCCCCAAATTCTTATACGATTGGAAACCATAGAATAGAACTAAGCCTCTTATAGATTGATTAAACACTATCATTTATCTTCAAAACAATAGGCTAAATAGAGAGTTAGCTCAAAGCATATTCCAAATGTTTTGCAAAATCATGGACTAAATAGTGACATAATCGAAAAGTATCATAGAAGGGGAGAGAGTGGTCTTGAATTTGGTAGGAAAGCGTCATTCAAATGGCATAGAATTGATGTGTGTGTGTGTGTGTGTGTGTAGATGTTGCCAATCTAGGCAATTTGCCTATCCTGTTGTATGGTGGTGCTTCCAATCAGTTTGGAAGCCATTTTTTGGACGAAGGAACTTGATTGTGCAATTTTATGGAGGAAGGAAGCCAATAGTGGAGAGAGAGAGAGAGAGAGAGAGAGAGAGAGAGAGAGAGAGAGAGAGAGAGAGAGAGAGAGAGAGAGAGAGAGAGAGAGAGAGAGAGAGAGAGAGAGAGAGAGAGAGAGAGAGAGAGAGAGAGAGAGAGAGAGATGATGTTATCTCTCTACCCCCTCTCTTGTACACTTCAACTTTGAAAAAGTAGTAAGAAATGACAGGTGGGAGTCCAAAATGGCTCCCTTATCCTAGCTACACATGGTATTGTAGGAGGTAGGGCAATTCTTGCATCACCATATGCCTTCTTACTATGTGAATCATCATATGATTTTGCTATTTCAAGTAGAAGTCAATCTTCCTACCAATAGCCCACTATTTCTTTCATCTCAAAGGAAGAACTAGGTAGAAGCATTTAGGATTTCTTTTGCAAGTAAATGGAGCCAAATTCTCAAGTGTAACCTAGCTCCTAGTATATAGAAAGGATGTTATTCGTGGCGCTAATGTGGCATGAGGCAACTTATGTCGTACATTGCCTCTACTTACATTGCAAAAAATAGAAAAATAAAAACAATAGTGCAGTGTGAAACTGATATGGGTTTATCATTTTTGAACCTGAAACGAGACTCACTAGGCTCTTGGGTAGAACCAATTGATTCCACTGTATGTATAGTGGGGACGTGAGCCTTTTCCTAGTTGTGGAACCAACAAAGCCTAGCAAGTTCTGTTACATAATTGAATTGCGATTTTTTTAATTTTGCTCTCTACATGAATGTGCCATGTCATTGGCATGTCATAACATGCTCTGTCACTGATGTGGCACCCTCCATCAAGAAAAAGAAATATTGTTTTCTAGACATTGGGATCTAGGTTTGGATTATCTACCTCCATTTAAAATAAAATTAAAAATCAAGTTGCAATTACGGTATCAATTTGAACTCTAGTTAAAAACAAAAACCTTCATCTCGACTAAAAGGTATGCCCTTCAAATAAGCCTATTCTGTAAAGACAATAAGAATGCTTGTAATGAGCTATATTATGCTTTAAGTTTATAATTTTTGGTTTAACATCTTATCCGTAACCATGGCCCATAAGCCCTTGTTATATTATTTGTTTTGTCACCTTTTCAAAAGATTTGATTATTTCAAGATTTCTTTTCTTGGTAGGTTACTATTTGACTTAGTCTTCTAATAGTTGGTCATTTGACATAGAAGATGATTCTACTCAACATTATATATGTAGTTGGTTTATCCAGTATGTTACCAATACCTCTTATTGATTGAGACCTTAAAAAATGGATTTTGATTGTGTGTAATTCTTGAGTAGAGTTGTTCGTTCATGTTTTGTTGTTAGTTTCTCTTCAATCTATAATCGAGAGCTAGATGAATAAAAAAAATGATAGAGTAGGTTAGTGAAAATCAAGCATGCCCTAATGTTTGCTAGTATATGCACTCGCAAACTACGCAAGCCTTCTAGATAGGTTTCTTCTTAGTGTTGGTTATTATTGATATGAGAATGTGGCCTTGAGGGTCAAGTACAACTTGGCAAGATTTTTCGAGGCCATTACAAAAGATAGAAATTCATGTTCTATGTTGTACTTAGACCTTTGACCTTAAACCCTAGACAATACATCTATTTTGGAAGCGTATGCCACACTTGTCTCATTATGCTCTATAGGTTACTAGCCAAAAAATTTAAATTACGTTGCTAGCCTTGGAGATTGATTTACTCTATGCAATTCTAACTAATAGATTTCACAAAGTTTTTAGCAGCTTTAAATACTCTTAAAGCAATTTTCCGTTACAACAGAGCTCAATCTGTTTTGCTGGGTCTCCAAGCTTTGCTAGACTTGTTTTTTCCACGCTCAGCATCATGCTACCTTGTGAAAGCATGGATGGAAGAACCAAAGTGTTGATTATCTCAATGAAAATGAGCGGATATGGATGTGCTTATATCTCAATCGAAATCAATATATTGCTTCTTAATGGTATCTTGATTGGAGCAAACAAATTTCCTATAGACCATACTTGGAAAGTTGGATCTTATTTGGGAGGCTTTCTTTCACATCCTTGTGTATTGCTAGGATTGTAGAGGAAATCCACATGGTTTTTTGTTTATCAATTTACTTTGAATGAGATAGTCTAGAATACCAAAATTCTAGCAACTGCCACACAAAATGGTGGACCAGAGAATATCTTGATTATGACTAGATTTTGGCTTGTGGCATCATTGGGCCGGACTTGCTAGATAATGTTGGTGTTCATATTGCATGCACTTATAGACCCAGATCTCAAACACATGGATTAAAGATTAAGCCATGGCCTTGAGTTCAACCTAGAATATTGGGATTGAGACAAAGATAGCATGATCTTTTGTTCAAGATTCAAAGTGTTGAAATGTACCAATTCTAAGTTCATGATGATTATATCACCTATGTAATGAGATCAAAGAAAAGGAATTGATTATAGCTTTTGGCTTTATATCTTATGTTAGGAGAAGGACATGTGGCATGGAAATTTATCTAACAAGTAGGAATACAATTTGATATTTTATTGCATTTAAACTGTAGTGAAAAAAGAAAATATTTTGTCTAATTGGCCTATATATTACATTTTGAGCATCACATCATAATTCAAAATCTCAAGCAGTTGCTTTATTTCTAATTATTTATACTTGGCTGATTGGTTTTTGTTTTTGTGTATGTTTAGTACGAGCGTGGTGTATTAGATGATGACTCAAATTGTGAATATTATCAATTGCAAAATTTTGACTATCAAATTGTAACATTGTGACTACAATTATGAAAATTATTGTGAAATCCTCATTTGAATTGTTGAATATTGAACAATGAAACCATAAGCGATAAAAGTAAAATAAAATCACAATGTCTTGCAATCGTGATTCCATTTGTGAATGTAAGAAAAAGCGAATTTTGAAGATTGTCAAAATCTAAATTGACAAGTGTGAAATCCTCATCAATAATGATTGAATTTGTGAGTAAAAAAGACACTTATGGAGTTGTGAATCAACATCATAGATTGAAATCATGAAATGGTGTTTAATTGTTCTTGTTCCAAAGTTCTTCTACTAACCACAATATTGATTAATCTTTTGGCTTTTCATAGATGTCGTCTAATTGACCTCATCAATTAGGAGTGTCAGACAGAATGATAAAGATCAAAATGATGATATGTGCAAGTTTATCTTAATTTTTTCTGTTGCATTGAGGATTAAATCATTCATAAGAGCACAAGTATACGTGGCATGCATAAATATAGAGTATACAAACTCTTGGAGATCCTAATAGTATGGCAACCATTGTATGAAATAAAAGAGCCGATGCATAGAACTAAGTGAAACAATTTGATACTAGGTAGGGATGCTTCTATGTCCAAAGAATGATTTTGTGACACTAATATGCTTCTTGTACAAAGAAAAATAATGCTCCCTATCTTTGTGCAAGGGTTCTAACAATCCAATCAAATGAGGATAGATTTACTAACAAATATAGCATCACAACATTGAGAAATACTAAAAATAGCCATGGTTTGACACTCCAAATAACTAAAGTTAAATATCTCTTTTTGACATTGTCACCTTTGACTTGTTCATTTCCCAGCTTCTCATCACACTCAACATCAGCCAATTGTTGTTGTAAATTAGAAATACGATCCTACAATGTTATTATATTTTCTATTAAAGATTACTCATCATGTTATTTGATTCCAAGACATGTATGAACAACATGGTTTTGAAAGTCAGCTACGTTTGACTATGACAAGGGCCGCTTTTGAAGTTGTTTGATTCATGGTTCTTGTTTAGTCTTTTCCATCAAAATCGAGAGATCAAAAAATTCAACATGACTTTTTGGCCCTAGAAATCTTCAATTGTTGGCCTCCTGAAGTTTCTCCTATTGCTCTAGGATTTGTTCATCGAAAGATGAATAGTCTAGCTACAATAGGGTGGCTTGAAAACACTTCATCAATCTCTCAACATTATCCTAACATTTATTCACTCTTTGCCTTGCAAGACTTACATAATAATTGAGTATTTTGTGTCACACATCCTACTCTTTCCTCCTCTTGTCTTGTGCTATCTATTGTGTACTTAGCTCTTGGTGACTGTAACTTTCTTTTTTTATGTAGAACATGTCTCTCTCGTCACTCCAATTAGGTGATGAAACACTTCAAAATGATCTTTTTGGCGATGAGACTTTAGGTTTTGAGGTTCACTACAATCATTATCTCACATTCTTGGCAGTTATGTGTGAAGGTTTCACACGTGTGAAGACCTTCCCAGCACCCACAATTGATCTTCTAAGGTATTTGTGATTGCACATAGATCTATCACACAGATTGCATCCTACAATCTTCCTAGATTGATTCTAAGACAAGAGCACAATTTCATGCATAATGAATCCACATTCAATTGGCACTCAAAGCAATCAAAGTACATGAAAAAGCTAGTTCTACTCTCGGGTAGAGTGAGTGAGTGAGTGAGCCCTCAAGTAGAGACAGAATATGAGGAAAAACAATGTGTATCACATAGATTGCTTTCTTAAACTTGTATATACAATAAGAAAGCTCTTCCAAATAGTACTAGCATGAGATCTAGCATAAGTAAATGCTCTAGAATGATTGGACCCCATTATTGCCTTTCTACATCATGATTGGACCCCTAGATTTGCACCTCTTTCCACCTCTCAATTTGATTGGGCCTCATGATGTGCACCACTAAACATGATTGGTCCACATTTAATGCACCTCTTAAAGTGATTGGCCTTGTGATCGATTCCTCTAAATGTGATTGGGCCAAATAGATGCATTTGAGGCCTCTCGACTATTTGTATGGACATATTTCTTATCTCTAATGGCTTAGATATATTTCCAAAACCTTTTGAAAGCAAGAGGTTGTGTCATCAAATGTATTCTCTTGAATTTAGTAAGAGCAAGAATGAGTTTGTTACTCATAGTTTGGAAAATCATGTTTTTACATGTTTTGAGGCATTTTGTAAACTTATTTTGAGATTAAGTGAATCATCCTTGAAGGACACTTACATCCTTGAGAAAGTATTTAGCCTCAAGAAGATCAAGATAGAGTTTTATTTCAAGATTAGATTCATCATGGAAAAAGTTCATAGTATGTGGACTAGTCAAGCTAGAATTGAAAATCTCGATAATCATCACATTTGCTCATCTTATGATCTTTATGAGGCATGGAAGCTTCAGATTTCTCACTTTATGGTGTAGCCATCTTCATGAAAGTGGAGCTTTCAAATCAAAGATCATCATCAAGCATGGAGAAAGCACAAGGATATAGTGGCAAATTGGTGGAATGCTCTTCAATGGAATTGGCAAGTGATTTCTACCAAAGAAGTCTGACCATGGATATGGTGAGGTTGTTGCTATGGAGGATCCCTGTTAAATTTACACAAGCTGGTTTGCATAAATTTCACTTGTAAATGACTTTGAGGCCATGATGTGGGATGCCACACATGCCAAAAGCATACTTATTCTAAGTCAAATCATTAACCTAGCTTGGGAATGTGTCCAAAGAGTGCATAGATAGGGTAGAGAAAAAATAGGAGCTTAACATAGCAAGTTTCTCATTGTTGTTGGATCTCGAGGTATTGACAAAAATAAAGTGGATCAAGTGGATCTTTAGTAGATGTTAGGTTTAGGTTTTGATGAATACATAGAAGCCCTAATATGCTCAGATCTGAGCTCTACATGTATAAATATGTGATGGGATTTCCATCCAATTATGAGCAAAATCGAGATTTTCCTTCTTGACTAGTTTGAGTCTATGATTTGATTGATGAATGCTATTGGCATATGATTTTTATTGATCATTGAATGAGATTGGAGTTTCAAGTATAGTACACAGGCAGCAGCATGTCGTACATTCACACATGTGAAGAGTTTTGGAGCTAGTTCATGGAGTTCAAGCCAAGATAAGGAATCAATACATTGATTTGTAATCTAGCTTCTAGATCTTGTTTGGATCTTAATTAGGTGCTTTCTCCATCATTTATAGGATCAAATGGGTTTATTTTGCTGCATTTTTCACATGGTATCCGAGCCCTTCTAAAAAATGAGCTTCATTTCATGCTAGAATCATAGATTTTGATGCAATTCAAGCATTGATTGCTATCTAGACATAATCTATGATTAGTACCTTCAATCCTTGATCAATTTGAGTGAAGAGGGATCTAATGGTTTTTTATTGACAGGATTCAAAAGCTGAGTTGTGGTCATCTCTTATCAATTGGATCAAAATAGCAAGTATTTTGCACTTTTCTCATATTGATGCTACTTGATTTGTGGAGTCTATCACAAGGAATAGTTTTCAATCAATCAATATGAAGGTAGATCCTTATCTTTGGTACTATAATAGGTCATTTTATATCTTAGAAATTCAATTTTGGGGTCATCCCAAAGATTTTGACAAGTGCTCATCAAGTGAATGCAATTCTAGTCAAGATTGTGTTCAATTTTGCTTGATTTGTGAGATAGTTTGGATTGATTATTGCATTATGATTCAACCTGATCTTGTAGGAATGATTTGAAGAGGCATTTATGTGCACATGATTCCTTTTGGTTTAGGTTAGGTGAAATCTATATCCTTGTGAAGTCAAGATCAAGGAGGAGGCAATTCTAGGTCCAATTTTTCAAATTCAAGCTAGCTTCCATTCTTGTTTACACTAATATATTTGATCTGGCTTAAGATCAAGTAGGATCTTATTGAGAGGTCAAGTTTTGAGCTTTCTCAAGTCCCTAGGTAGTTGGATAGCTAGTCTTTCAGTCATTTCTATTTTGCATCTATTCTTGTGTGCAAGATCTTGTTTAGAGATAGATGGCTTCAGTGAATGCATATCTTTTGGATTCACATGATAGATTGAATGCTTCTAGTTATTCAATTTGGAAGATAAGATTGTAATCAATTATTATTTTACAAGATCTAATGGATATAGTGAGTGATGAAGAGGATGAGCCTATTCACCCTCAAGAAGCTACAAAATACAAGAAGAAGTGCAAGGTTGCCCTCCATTGTATAAAAATGAATGTAGCTAATGAGCTTCTTAAGGAAATAGGTGCTTGCACCTCGCAAGAAGCATGGGAAACTCTTCAAAAGATATATAAGTCCTCAAGGTTGCTATCCTTGAATAATCAATTCCTTCAATGTTTTCAAGCTAAAGGAGAGAGTGGACATTCATATGTATTGAGAGCTAAGGACTTAAACAAGGAGCTTGCTTACATAGGAGATTCCATTAAGGAAAGTGAACTTGTTCAACTAATCTTAAATGGTTTAAGTATGGATTTTGCTAACTTGGTGCAAGGCTATGCAATTATGGGCAAGTTGCCCTCACTTGAAGATCTCCAAGGAGTCCTCATGGCCGAGGAGAGTAGGAGAACTCACATCAAGTCAAGGATGGAGAAGCTCTCCCTCAATGATGGAGATGACAAGGCTCTTTTCACCAAGAGCAAGAGGCTAAAAGCATGGTTTGGTGGTACAAAAAAAGAACCCATTTTTTATTGTACCTTTTGGTAGTATATTTTACTTTTTGGGAATTTATTACTCATAATTGTTTTGATTCCACATTAAAAATGACATAACTTTTAAGTGGTAAGTCCAATTTAAGTGAAATTTGGTGCGTTAGAAAGCACTTGATGAGCGCTTTCCAATGATATGTTAGATGACATACTTTTGAGCTACGATTAAAAAGTTATGGCAAGTCAAAAGTATGGGGATTTTATTAATCATAATTTTTTGAGTTCACATTAAAAATGCCATAACTTTCTAGTGGTAAGTCCAATTTTAGTGGAGTTTGGTGAGTTAGAATGCACTTGAGGAGCGCTTTCCAATGATATGTTACATGACATACTACCAAGGTATGATTAAAAAGTTATTGCAAAGTATTAGTTGAAAATAGTGTATAATAATACAAAAGTGCATTTCTACCCAAAAAAGGTAGTGTCCTTGTAAGTCCATGTTGTACCACCAAACCATGCTTTTAGCCAAGAGAAAATCCAAAGGCAAAGGTGCTGCATTCAAGGAGAACCAAGTCAAATGTAAAGATCAAGAAGGATCTTCAAGTCCAAGCTCGAACAAGCCAAAGAAGGATAAGTCAAAGATCAAATGCTACTTTTGTGGCAAGCTGGGGCACTATATATATGTAACATCGAGAAGGATGGTAACTATTCTTACTTTCATCTAAAGCACAAGTATTTGAAAGCTTCCTTAAGTTCAAAGCATTTGTTGAAAAGCATCATGATCACAAGATCAAGACTTTTAGAAGTGATAATGGTGGAGAATATATCTCCAATGCATTTAAGGATTTCTGTAATCAAGAAGGGATTAAAAAAGAATTATCTTGTCCCTACACCCCTCAACAAAATGGGATAGCCAAGAGGAGGAATAGGACATTGTGTGAATATTCTAAAGCCGGGATTGATGCATGTTTACCAAAATCTTTTTGGGGAGAAGTTCTCACTTGTGCTAACCATTTGATGAATAGAGTTCCATGTAGCTCTATTGAAGGCAAAACACCATTCGATGTCTTGTATGGGAGGAAGCAAAATCTCAAGGACTTATGTTTTGATGCATTTTCTATGTGCATACACCTTTGGATACAAGGACCAAGGAAGATCCATCATCAATCAAGCTTTGATGGAGAATGGCACATGGATCCCTATAAATAGACCTCTTAAGAATGTGATTGGATGTAAATGGATTTTTAGGCTAAAACTCAATATGGATGGAAGTGTAAGAAAACACAAGGCAAGGTTAGTTGCCAAAGGATATGCTCAAGCAAAGGGCATAGATTATGAAGAAACCTTTGCACTCGTGGCCAAGATGGTCACAATAAGGTTACTTCTTGCACTTGCTT
This sequence comes from Diphasiastrum complanatum, assembly GCA_029204225.1. NCBI lineage: Eukaryota > Viridiplantae > Streptophyta > Lycopodiopsida > Lycopodiales > Lycopodiaceae > Diphasiastrum > Diphasiastrum complanatum. The sequence continues at coordinate 79,064 of MU831643.1, forward strand.
CACATTTTGGTTGGATGCTCTTTCAAATGGATGTTTCTAATGCATTCTTAAATGGTTATTTGGAAGAAGACATCTTCATGGAGCAGCCCCAAGGCTTCATCAAGCTCGAGATGGAGAGTAAAGTATGTCATCTTCAAAGGAGCTTATATGGCTTGAAGCAAGCATCAAGGCCTTGGAATTCAAGACTTCATGATTTTTTGGTTTCTATTGATTCATTCACTCAAAGTGAATACTAGGCACCCCAATTCCTATTGGCTAATTCTAACCTAAACATTCAAAAAGTGGAGGGAACCCATTCATTAATTGGAGGACCCAATTTGAAATTGAATTGTGGTGGAAACCCCTACTTTATTCACTAACTTGACTTTTAGGCCCTACGACATTAAAATCCCCGCAAAAAGGCCTAAAGTCCTTTTATTGACTTTCAAATCTCTATGTGATCATCGGGTTGGACTTACACACACAAGGTGCCAAATCCCTCTCACTTATTAACTAGGGTTAGGGTTGCTTGGGATCCACAAACCCTCCAACAATATCCCCCACCAAAATTGGTGGCGGTCCCATGACACCTCGGGAGATTATTCATCTTGGGCTCTGGTTGGCCTCCCTTCTTACCTTGATAAGGTGATGTTGCACTTTTTTCATGAATTCCAGACGGTCGGTGTTGAAATATGGAGGAGAGTATATCTCCAATGAGGTTGTCCATGCAATATATCTGGACTCCCATGCTCCACCCAGCATCACAGCTCAATAGTATAACCTACCTAGTGTAACCTAGCTAGTATAACCTAGCTAGTGACAGCTGATCTTGAACTCTATCATACGCTAGCGATACATTGGGATCGAAGGCCAACGCTGGAAGGCAATCACCCCATCGTGGTGATACAAAAACCAACATTGTCAAATCATTTGCAAAATGCAGATTGTCGAATAGTTGGATTTGGCGAATCTCGATACTCAGCAGCATAAAACTGAAACGCACATTGGAAATCAACCGGTATTTACCATTATACTTCTGATAGATGATGGGCCAATTTGGAGTGTGGATGCCAACTTTTTTCACTGGAATTCCCAAATCTTTCCATTTCTTAAGTCGCGGCATTGGCACATAATAAGAATCTACCCACAATTGGTGAGGGCTTGTGATATAACTCACGATGAAATTTGGAGATTTTTTAAAAATTGACTTTCGCTAAGCTGGTTGCTCACCCAATGCAAGTAGTTTGTTTCCTGCCTCAATTTCAGAGGTCTTGAACTTGATAACCCATCCACCCCTCGAGGACTCATGCAAATGTTGTTGTAGAAAAGTTTGAATTTGGTCCTCAATGGTGATCAACTTTTGAGATAACGGCCTGGTCCTGGAAGTATATGGACCTGCTTCCTTGGCATGTGCATCTGCGTCTTCTTCAATATCAGCATCTCCCCCTTGATCCAAGCTTGTACCATTTGTTCATCAGTTTGACATGCTGGTGAGAATTGTGGCATAACCAGAACTGAAATCTAGTGGTGAACTCGTGCAACCATTTCCTGGTGTTTCCTGAAGACGAAACGAAGGCCGAAAGAAAAGTGTTCATTCCTACAATGAAACATTTGACGAATCAAAGACAAAATCTTTGACATTTGTCCCAATAGCCAAATGATGAAGACACCCTGAACAGAGAACACAAACCAAAAGAAAAGAATTCGAGCTGACAATTGGCAGCTCGACAAGCATGGAGTCTCTACCATGCTCAGCCGCCAAGGGCCACATCATCAAAGGATAACTAACTAACAATTCAGGATTAAACCTATCTTGGAAACTGTTACTTAGTGACCTTACAATTTTCCAAGATATAATATTAAAATAGTAAGGGTGAGGGAGAGAGACGTAGGAAATGAGATAGTCACGTTCAAGCACTTCAAGCTATGCATGAAAGTCTGCCGACGAGTAGAACATAGCATATTCGTAAAGAGGAGTGACAGGCCGCCAACGAGCAAGACACTGATCAACTCACTCATTATTTTCCCTTGATTTCTCGTCATTCGTGTCGTTTGTTTTAATAGAATGATTTTATGTTTGTGGTGAGACTCCAATGGAGCAACATGTAAAAGCATCTATTGATGGTGATGAAGCATCTTTTGAGAACATCACTTTATATAGAAGGCTTATAGGCTCCTTAATCTATTTGACTATAACTAGACCTGATCTTACTTATAGTGTTGTAAAATTAATCCAATTCATACAAAGTCCTTTGGTATCACATTGGAAAATGGCCAAAAGAGTCCTAAGATATATCTCATCAACTAGGAATTTTGGCATATTGTACAATGGGACTAATCTTGGCTTAAGAGCCTATAGTGACTCGGATTTTGCAGGTGACAAAGTGGATCTAAAGTCTACAAGTGCATTTGCTACTTTCTTATGTAATGAAATAGTATCATGGCTTTCCAAAAAGTAAGATACAATTTCCTTATCTTTCACAATATAAGGCTTTGACATCAACATGCTTGGAGGTCTTATGGCTCAAGAGGCTATTGGTGGAGCTTCATGTCATGGAGGAGAAGGTGCCTACCATCTATTGTGACAACCAATCAGCCCAATTACTTGCTACTAATCCTATATTCCATGCAAGGAGCAAGCAAATCGAGATTGCTCATCATTTTGTGAGAGAGAAGGTACAAGCCAAAGAGATCAAGCTCCAACATGTGTTTTCATCGAATTGCTTAGCTGATCTATTCACTAAATCCATGCCTAAGGATTTATTTGTTACGCTAAGATCTTCAATTAGAGTAGTTGATAAAATTATCATAATTTCCTGTAGGGTGTGTAGATTGGTTGGTGAGCAGCCCTTTTGCCTGTCAAAAGGGTTAGAACACTAGATAGGTACCTAACTATGCCAAGTTGCTAGATTTAGATGCTTTTTACTCTTTTTCCTAACATACTACTCTTTCCTACACTAACAACACACATCATGATTTGGAGTGAAAAAGAGAGGGAGAGAAATAGTTAGATAGAAGGGAGAAGTAGAGGAAGAGAGAGAGAAAGAGGGTGATAGGGGAGGTTAGCTCATTTGCTCATTGTGTATGCTAATGGAGAAACATGAACAAATAAATCCAAAAACATGTAAACTAGGAAGCAAAAAGCAAACACACAATAGCATTAGCAAGTATTGAATAGCAAATGAGAATGCTTCTCTCCAAAATGGTAGAGTTTCCTCCTTCTCATTAAGCATGGAAAATGGTTACAATTGGTGCCTTTTTATTTTTGGCCCTTGCCCCTTGTTTCGCATTGGCTACTTGCAAGAAGGTGGGATTGAAATCCACACTATTCACAAGAAACACAAATGAATCTATGGTGTAACCTACCATCATTTGACCTTTGACAATTTTACAAACTTAGAAACTAAAATTTAAGCTTAACTTTGGCCTTCTAATCTTATTTTTGATTACATGGCCCAAAGTCTAGTTTATGTCCATAATTATTTATTTACAAGTGCTCATTGGGCCATGGACTTACACACGCATGACAAACTGGAGGATCCAGCCAAAGGGTCTGCTTTACTACACAACAGCCGCCATGGCAAGGCAAGCGTCTTGACATGTGAAAACTACGCCATGTAACAAAATTTTGGAATACAGTCCCAATGGGGAAAAAAAAATTAAGCATTTGCAATTCCGTAATGTGAGTCTGCTTGCCATTTGATGTACAAAATAGCGTAGATGTTGTTTTCAAATCGGGATGGAGCATGAGATATTCGTGATCATGAAGGAGCGCGAAATTTTGATCTTTGACATAGTTAGTAGACATCAATATCTCATGCTCCATCGTGATGTCCGTTGAGGAATTTTTGTTAAAGCATATGCAATTCTAAAATGTTTATTTGTTGTCCATTTCATGTGAATGATAGCAAGAAGATATTTATGGTTCACGGTGGAGCGCGAATTCTAGATGTTTAGGGTCAAATGTCAAAATTCCGCGCTCCACCATGAAGGAGCACGAAATTTGACGTTTGACCCAATCAAACATCCAGAATTCGTGCCCCACCGTGATATTGTTTGAAGTGTTTTCCTACAACTTGTTTATATCTTCTACTATATGACCAATTTGAGATACCAAAAAACAATAGCAAATACAACACATTCATACAAGTACTAGATAGTGAAAGATTGCTTTTTCAAAATTTAGAACTATACTAATTTGTGGAGTCGAGGAAGTTGGAGACCTCAAAGACTTGATTGAAGAAGTCGAGGACTTCAAAGACTTTGATGTCAACTGACTTGTTTGTTGAAGAAGTCGAGGGTGATCAGACCTTCGATATTCTTCATGATGTTTTGCCATTCGAATGTAGAATTAGATGGGAATGGTTATCCTTTGATGTAGATTAGTCGGAAAGTTGATGAAGTCGACTTTCAAATAGTTCGACTGATTGGATTTGATTATGTGTAAAAATTGTAGGTCTTCCCTGAATATATCTCGTCACTCACTTTAATGCTTTCCAATGAGAGATCCTAGGATTAGACATGAATTGACTTAACATGCTAACAATGTATGTTAAATCTAGTCTAGTACACAACATTGCATACATCAAAGATACTATAAGTGAATGATAAGGGTACTTAGCTAAGTCGAGTACATCACTTTCGGAATCAGCACAAGTAGGTTTAGTCAATTGGATATTAAATACATGGTCAGGCGACTGAGGATCGCTGACATGGACGAGAATGTCGCACATTTTCTCTCACTCCGCATTTTGGGAAGTGGCTGGAGACGTTTCTCGTTGAATACTTCAGTTGATAAACGAAGTTGTCGAAGAAGTCGGACACTTCGGACAACTGTTGATTTTGGTAGATTTTCTCAAAAATCACCCTTTTGAAACCGAATACACCTTGACCACATACATGAGTGTACTGAGGTTTCAAAAGTTTTGGGTTTACTTGTAACCACCAACGTGACTATAGATAACCATGTCATTGCCAAGGAAAAGTTACATTGATCAAAAGATCAAAGCTCATATGTGCAACCCATTTAGTCACTAAACCCTAAAAAAGGGTTTCCTTAGCCAAGCATGCACCAAGGATGAGGCTCGTTCCGCACCATCACTTAGTCGTTACCATCACTTATTCTAGACCGTCTCTATCCTCGCTGCCACGGTTGCAAAGTAGGGTTTCACTCATTCTAGACCGTCTCTATCCTCGCTGCCATAGCTGCAAAGTATCGTTTCACCGCATTGCATGATTTGAACACTTGGAGCATTGGGTATCAAAGGTGGCCTACAACGAGTTGTCATAACAACAGTTGTGTCCCAGCTTCACAGCTCTCCTCGCACCTTTGTAGGCCACATGAGCTTCCCACCATGCTTAGTAATATCATGCATCATCCTCCAGCTAACAGCTCACAGAACAACCACATAGTCAGTATGGAAGCTACACCCCACCATGATCTATGCAACAAGAGATCACTCTGACAATGACAACTCAGAGGTAGCGCCACTAGTTATCCAAGATCATATCAATGTCTTAAATCTCTGATTGAACAGCTTTCAACAATCTTCCAGACAACTGTGACGATCTACAATCCAAGCTGCTACGACCATTTTCAAATGGCTGTCAGTTCTAGACAATCTTGCTTCAACATAATCAGCAGCTAGACGCAGACCAACTGTCCAACGACCAAACAACTGGATTTTTTAAATTCAGAAATCATCATTCCATTCCATTCGATAACTAGACGACAGTAAATCTAGACAAAATCAAATCACAAAAGCTTCTCACAGATGGGTTACCCCAAGAAGAAACAAGCATGCTCTATCCATTCCAGATTGTTATGACTAATTCTCTCTATTCCACTATGCTTTAAAAGCTTAACAAAAACAGGAAAATTTCATACCCAATCCATTACAGGGAATAGGTAGTTCATAAGGATGGTTGAGCCTCACAACTTCAAAGACTACTTATTAGAAGAGTTTATTCCATTTGCAATCCCACTCTATGCACATAAATCGCAGGTTCCATAGGAGGATTGGTGTAGCATAGCACACACTCCTCAATACGCAGTTTGCCAGATTCAAAATTCCTAGCTATGAATTGTTCATGCACGGATAAATCAATTCAAAATCGATTTATCTATGAATATAGCTAATCCGGTGTTAATACACATTATGGGTTTTTGCATCATAATTCAAACTCCTTTAATATGCAGATTCAAAGTTACAAATCCCTTGATTTACACATGCATTTCATTCCACATCTATTAGGAAATACTCAAAAAACCATGAAATTGGAAATAAGTCAAACACTTACTAGAAGCAATATTGCCGAAAATTAAAGTAGTGGAAGCGCACTCTACCACCATGTTTGTCAACCATGCTTCACCCTGAATTAGTGAATCAAAATCCAAACTTCAATTGAGAAATGAGCATTCCAATCCGGAATATTGTTGTAAAGCTACCTTTACAAGCTTTACTTCCGACGTCACTGGTGCCAGCATTGCCCCCGGCGCCAGCAGCGCCACTACTGCTCTCGGCGCCACTGTGACCAGAATCCAGTCGGCGCCAAGTTCCTATGGCTGAAAATCTTTGATCGGTTCTAGCGAAGTCCAGAGAGCTCAGATCGATGTGCAATCTCACACGATCTAGGCATGATTAGAGGGAGCCTAGGGATCAATAAATTCTAGAGAAAAAAAATGACGTTTTAGAGAGAAAATCTTAGAGAGATATAATATGCTTTACCAGCCTGGGTAGAGTACTTGGTATGAGGGGAGGTGGCGAATCCCACCAATACTATAGGGGAGTGCGGGTTGTGACTCAGGGCGAGCTCCAACCAAGTCTCAGTCTCCCTTGCTGGAATGTTGTCTAGGCCCCCGCCTTGGCATGCCAGCGCCCCGGAGACTAGGGTCGGTCACACACTTGAAATGTAACCTTCTCAGATTTATTAATAAAGTGGGATGTTTCTCAAACTGACTCTGATTACCTTCTGGGTTTCAGTGTTCGGTAACCAGTTGTAAGGCCGCTTCAAACTTTTTGATATGGCACATAGTTGAAGGTCGTATCCCGGGACGCCAGCGGTATGCCGTCGGGACCATTCGGTCCAAGGCACCAGCGATATGTTGTCGGGACCATTCGATCCAGAAATTGGTTGTTTTCATATCTGTTGCGGCTTGTGATTCTGAGTGTTCCTTGCATGAACGTGAATGGGTTAAGCTCTTGGGGAACGGGCTCTAACCTCTAGTTGAGTTGGATGGCTTGCTTGGGTTGAAGTTACCTGTTTATGGCTGTCCAGTCTGGCGTGGCGCCAAGCTGGCTTCCAGAGCTCGTGACGAAGCTTTCAGTTGGTTAAGTCTGATGTAAGTCAGACGACTAATGTAAGGCTTTTGTTTGTTGACCATGAATATAGATGACTAAGCTTGGCCAAAAACATATATGGGGTTCAACTTTTTATTTGGAGCTATTGTAGTATATAGAATAAGTTAAGGAGTTGGAGGAGGCATGTAAAGCGTCATTGTGGAGTATTATTGGAAGAACGCTCAATTGACGCCCATTCAATATATTCCATTATATTATATAATGGGAGGCTCTTGGCTCAAGATATTATAAGAAAAAGTTTTCTGATGAAGATACTTGATTTGATATACTACAAATATCTATATCTGAGATTTTCAAAGACTCGAAGTTTTGCAAAGACTCAAATTTTTCCAAGGGATCGAATTTTTCCAAAGGATCAAATTTTTCCAAAGACTCGAATTTTTCCAAAGTCTTTAAGTTTTCAAAAAACTCAAATTTTTCCAAAGGATCAAATTTTTCTGAAGGATCGAACTTTTTCGACCCAACGTTGAGCTTGGTAAAGAAGGATTTTCCGACCTTGGATCGGATCGGATCGAGGTGGATTTATTTTGACCCTTTGTATATTTTCCGACCCAGAGTAAAATCCGACTCTTTGTAAATTTTCGATGCTTTGTATTATCAACGTAGAATTTCTCCAAAGACTGGAATTTTTCCAAAGGATCAAATTTTTTCGAAGGATCAAACTTTTTCGAGCCAACGTTGAGCTTCTAAAGAAATATTTTCCGACCCCGGATCGGATCGAGGCAGATTTATTTCAACCCTTTGTATATTTTTGACCCTTTGTATTGTCAACTCATAAACCCTAACAAACAATATCGGATTTTACAATGAATCAGATTTTTGACCGACAATATCGGATTTTACAATGGGTCGAATTTTATATACTGGGTTGAAAAGTAACGTAGTATGAAAAAATATACAAAGGATCAAAAATTTATATTGGGACAAAAATATGCACATGGGTCAGATTTATCAGACTCAATCCGACCTGATCCAGGGTCGAACACGCTCAAATAAATTTCGTCTCGATCTGATCTGATCCAGGGTCAAAAAATCTCTTATTAACAAGAATGACATTGGGTCGGAAAAAATCCGACACTAGATTTTTTGACCTTATGAAAGACTTGAGCCTTCTTTTTCTAGGTTTTGTACAGCTTTCAGAATGCTCATTATTGAGGCTGAGTATTGAATTTCAACAAAACACACATACATACCACATGCATGAACAACATATTCTCTTTGAATTGTGGGCCGCCCGTTAACATAAATTTGCAAACACAGATCGCCTATCGCCCACCATCAACTTTTATTAAGATACTCCCTGTGCTATTGTTCAACATGGGTAAATTTTGACCCCTACTATGGCCGAGATGTGTGAGATATGTTAGATATTCGAGATGCAAAATGTGCGAGATCGGCCACCATCCAAATCATCGGCCGTCACCTAGATCGTCGGCGGCCACCTAAATCCGCACCATATTTGTACGATCATTGGCCGTCCACCCAAACCATCAGCCGCCACCCAAAATTTCGGCTAATTGTCATTGACAAATTTTGATCCAAACTATTGACCTTTGACCCAAACCATGTGAAAAATAGTCAAAATCAATCTTGGTGATTTTATGATTTTATGTTTGTGAGTACATTTTACATGTGTGGAGCATGTTCCCACATGTGTAAAATAGTTAGAAATAATTTATAATGTTGACTGTAGGGGTATCATAAGATTTCTAGTAAAGCATCTTGGTGTCACTAGGTGATAGGGCCAATTTTGGCTTTAGAGGTCAAATGGTCAAGTACACATGTTTTCTCATGATTAGGCCAAAATTCAATTGTGATGTAACTCAAGCTAGTTAGATTTCTTACACGTCAAGTTTAGGTTTGATGAGTGATGCACCCTATGTGGTGGCAAAGGTCAAAGGGTCCAATCATAAGAGATATCTATGAGGTTTTTGAGTCAATTTGGAGATTTGCCAGTTTTGCTTGTATTGCCTTCTCTCTCTAGATTGTGAAGATTAGTAAAATAATATCTTCCTATCTCGAGTTTTGGGGACATACCCATGTTATTTCATTGTCAACTTTGTTTGTACATAAAGGTATGTGAATTGAGCACATAACCCTCTAGAATAGGTCGAGTTTGAGTTAGGTAGATTCAAATTTGATGTCATGCAAAAGTTTAGATAGCATGCAATGTCATTCAGTGTGCATGCAAGCCACATGCAATCAGTGCATGCAACATGCAAAGAGGTTTTTATGATCTACACATGCCTAGGCAATTTTAAGTGTTGACATGCAGTTCATGCAATATCCATGCATGCAGTTACACATGTGGATCCCTGTTAGTTGAGTTAACTGAGTTAAGTGGACTTTCCATGCAACTCCACTATAGGAACTCGAGCCACTTTGATGTAGGGAAACCTTGGCATGTTTTGCCATATTGTGAGTATTGAGATTTTGGTATTTTGGACTCATTCTCTCTCTACTCGAGTTGTAAAGCTTTGATTTTCTCTCTCTACCCAAGAGCGGCCTATTTTTTCCATACTGAGCACTTAGAATTATTTCTGACATTCATTCCTCATAGTGAGAAGTTAATTTTTTCAGTCTGTTGTATGCCATTGTGCTCTTGCCTTAGATTTTTCAAGTAATATGTTCTTTGATCAATCTTGTGCAAGCACAACACCTCAATAGGTGTGTGGTGAAGTTCACATGTGCTAAAAACTTCACATGGTATCAGAGCTTCATGCTTTGAAGAGGTGAGGGTGTATACATCAGAACCATAGTGCTTTTGCTAGCAGGAACTTGGATTTGGGAGAGGAATCCAAACTCGCTAACAAACAAGCCATCTGTGGACCATAAGTGGATCAAATCAAGCCTGATCTGCCTCAGCTGAGCCTTGTACGGACAGAGAGCTCACACGTGTAAAATCAGCCCTCTTTGTTGGAGTGCTACTTCTCAAGGAATGATCCAAATTTGATGTTCTATAGCTTGTTGGATAGGTATTGAAGAGCAGAATGTGTTGCTTGAGTTTCTAAATCAATTGGATTTGTTTTTAGAAGAGTTTTAGGCAATCAGAGAGTTTGGGAGAGTACTCATCTCGTGTGATATGCCAAAGGGAGCACACATCAGTTTTTTTACCAATTTCCTCAATTTTCAGCAACATTTTCAACTCCATCTTTGTCATTACTTGAATTTGTCATAGAGAACATGTCTTCATCATGTTCGCATTTCTTAGAGCACAGTGAAAGATTAACATCTTCCAATTATGCAATGTGGAAGATTAGAATGGAATCATTATTGATTCTACAGGATGTAATGGACATTGTGAGTGGAGCTGAAGCAGAACCTGCAACACCTAATGAAGCTACAAAATTCAACAAAAGAACCAGAATTGCCCTTTATTTTATAAAAATGAATGTCACAAATGAAGTGTTAAGAGAGATTAGTACATGCACCACTGTCAAGAAGGCTTGGGACACTCTAAAAACAATCTATGAAATTAAGAATACTTCTAGATTGCTTACACTTAGAAACCAAATCTTTCTAAGTTATCAGAGAGTAGATGAGAGTGCTTTATCATATGTAATGAGAGTAAAGGATCTCCATCAAGAGTTAGCTGGTATTGGAGATGCTCTTATGAACACTCAACTTGTATCTCTAAGTCCTTAATGGACTTAGAGATGAGTATGACAATATTGTGCAGACTTATGCTATCAAGGAGGAACTTCCATCCTCGCAGACACTGCAAGGTGTTCTCATTGCTAAAGAAAGCAGGCAAGAGAACAAGATGCTGAGGATCAACAGACTTTCATTGAAAGATGGTGGAGATGACAAAGCACTCTTCATCAGAGACAAGTCAAGAGGCAAGGGCAAAGATCAACAAAACTTCAAGAAGGACAAAGCCAAAGAAGGAGGTGAGGATCAGTCCTCACAAGATGCAACATCCAATGGCAAAAAGAAGCTGTCAAAAGTCAAGTGCTTTTTCTGTGGCAAGAAAGGCCACTATGCATCAAACTGTTTCAAGAAGAAGAACCAATCTAAGCAAGCTAACCTTACTAATGAAGATGAGTGTGAGGGTATTGAGAGTGAAAGAGAGGATTCTTTAATGATGTCTAGTTTATCATCTTTTCTTTCAAGAATGAAGAAATCTGGTGGATATATAGTGGGGCTACTTCCCATATGTCTAGTTCTAGAAACTCTTTCACAAGTCTCATGCCATATCTAGGTGCAAAAAGATCAATCTATACTGCTAATGATGTAGAGTGTAGAATTGAAGGAATAGGTAGTATTCCACTGCATGCATCATCATCAAAAGCTTTTTGTTTGAATAATGTACTTTATGTACCTAGACTAACTAAGAATCTCATTAGTGTAGGATAGTTGTTTGATAGTGGATTGGATGTCAAGTTTCAAGTTGACAAGTGTATAATCTCAAGAGAAAATGAAGTTATAGCTAGAGGATCTAGAATTGAAAAGTTGTACAAACTAGATTCTAGGGAGAGTGCTAACATTTCAAATATTGCTTATGAGACCAAGGTTCTTCAGGAGGATTTGCGGCATAAGAGATTAAGTCATCCCAATTTCAAAGCCATGCAATCTATGGTCAAGGAGGAAAAAGTTGTTGGACTACCAAAGACACTGTCAAAGGAGCTTCAACCTTGTGAAGCTTGTGTTTTGGCATAATCACACAGAAGGCCTTTTCCAAGATCAAGCATCAAAACTAAGCATCAATTTGAACTCGTGCACTCTGATGTTTATTTCTCTTCAACCAAAAGCAAAGGAGGAACAAATTGCTTTGTCTCCTTTATAGATGATTATACAAGATATTCTTGGATCTATATGCTGTCTTCTAAAGCCATGGTTTATGATGTTTTTCTTACTTTCAAAGCTTATGTAGAAAAGCAGTTTACTTTCAAGTTGAAAGCTTTGAGAAGTGATAGTGGAGGTGAATACACCTCCAATAAGTTTAAAGACTTTTGTGAGAAGGAGGGAATAGAAAGAGAATTTTCATGTTTATATACTCCTCAGCAAAATGGATTTGCTGAGAGAAAAAATAGAACTTTGTGTGAATGTGCAAAAGCCATTAGGCTAGAAGCTTCTCTACCTAAAGAATTTTGGGGAGAAGCAGTTGCATGTGCAAATTATCTTTGTAATAGGCTTCCTAATCTTGCAATAGAAGGAAGAACACCATTTGAGATGTTGTATAAGAAAAAGCCTAAGGTAGATCATCTTAGGATCTTTGGCTGTGTATGCTTTGTGCATGTACCTTTAGAGACTAGAAAGAAAGAAGATCCTAGTGCTGTTAAGGGAATTTTTGTAGGATATGCATCTACTAAAAAAGCATACAAAGTATATCTTCCCTCTACTGACAAGAATGTTGTAAGTAGAGATGTGATCTTTCATGAAGATCAGAAGTTTAACTTGGATGAAGCACAGATCAAGGAGTCTCATGCAAGATCTACAATCATCAATCTTGATGCTGCTCAAGAAGTGGTGAGGCCGAGGCTTGAGGAGGAGCAACTTCAAGCACCTACACCAAGAAGATCTACAAGAGAAAGATTTGAGCCAAGAAGGCTCACATATGATGTTGAAGGAAGGCAAGTGGAAGGTGAAACTTCCTATCATGCACTTTTCATATCAGATGAAGAGCCTAAAGATGTCCAACAAGCACTTCAATCCGAGAAGTGGGTTGAAGCAATGACCCAAGAGTTTGAAGCCTTGATGTCAAACAACACATGGGAGCTTGTGGAGCCACCAAACAACATTTGGATTTTCAGAATCAAGTATAATAATGATGGATCTATCAACAAATATAAAGCAAGACTTTGTGCTAAAGGCTACTCACAAATCAAAGGTCTTGACTATGAAGACACCTTTGCACCAGTTGCAAAAATGGTAACAATCAGAATACTCATATCTCTTGAATGTTTTCACAATTGGAGACTGTTTCAGCTTGATGTTTCTATTGCCTTTCTCAATGGTTACCTTGAGGAGGAGATTTACATGGAGCAACCTCCTAGTTTTGTGAAAGAAGGTGAAGAATCAAAAGTTTGTCTTTTGTTCAAAAGTCTCTATGGACTAAAACAAGCACCAAGGTCTTGGTATGCAAGGCTCAACTCCTATCTCATATCACTCGGATTTTGTCTTAGTGAATATGACCCCTCTATGTATATTAAGTTTGTAGATAATTTTGTAATTATTCTTCTCATCTATGTAGATGATATCATTCTTTGTGGAAATAATGAGAAGCTAGTTGAAGAAACTAAGCATGCACTTGGTAGTGAGTTTAAGGTGTAGGACTTAGGAGTTCTTCACCATATTTTAGGCCTTGAAATTGACTTTTGGAAACATCATGCCTTCATAAGTCAAAGTAAATATGCACTTTCCATGCTCAAGAAATTCCAAATGGAAAACTGTAAAGGCATAGATATACCAATGGAGCACATTGTAAAAGTTCATAGATACACCAATGGAGCACATTGTAAAAGTTCCTATGAAAGATGATGAAAAATCCTTTATGGACATCACTCTTTATAGGAGTCTTATTGGCTCACTTATATGGTTAACTGTGACTAGGTCTGATCTAAGCTTTAGTGTGCATAAGCTAAGTCAACACATGCGAGATCCAAAGATATATCATTGGAAGTCGGCTAAGAGAATCATGAGGTATATATTTTCTACCTTAGATTATGGATTATTCTACAAAGAAAAAGATCTGACTTTGGTTGCTTTTTCATATTTAGATTCTGTAGCAGACAGTTTGGATAGAAAATCCATAAGTGCTTACACAATTTTTCTAAGAGAGAATCTAGTTTCTTGGCTATCAAAGAAGCAAGCAACTATATCCTTATCATCCTGTGAAGCTGAATACAAATCTCTTACAACCACAACAAAGGAGGTTTTATGAATCAAAAGGCTACTTTTGGAGCTAAAGTGTTATGCAGATGAAGAACTTCCAATTATCAAGAATGATAACATCTCAGCTCAGGCTCTTGCAAACAATCCTATGTTCCATGCAAGGAGCAAAAGCATCGAGGTAGCTCATCATTTTGTAAGAGAAAAAGTCATTGGGAGAGAGATCTTATTGGAGCATGTTGGATCTTCAAATTGTGTTGTAGATCTTCTCACCAAGCCATTACTCAATAATGTCTTAATCAAGATGAGGTCTAATCTAGGCCTAATTTCAAAGTCTATGTTAGATAGGAGCATATATTTTAAGGAGGAGCGTGAAGATTAGTAAAATAATATCTTCCTATCTTGAGTTTTGGGGCCATATCCATGTTATTTCCATTGTAAACTTTGTTTATACATAAAGGTATGTGAATTGAGCACATAACCTTCTAGAATCGGTCGAGTTTGAGTTAGGTAGATTCAAATTTGATGTCATGCAAAAGTTTAGATAGCATGCAATGTCATTCAGTGTGCATGCAAGCCACATGCAATCAGTGCATGCAACATGCAAAGTGGTTTTTATGATCTACACATGTCTAGGCAGTTTTGAGAGTTGACATGTAGTACATGCAATATCCATGCATGTAGTTACACATGTGGATCCCTGTTAGTTGAGTTAATTGAGCTAATTGGACTTTCCAAGCAACGCCACTATAGGAAGTCGAGCCACTTTGATGTAGGGAAACCTTGGCATGTTTTGCCATATTGTGAATATTGAGATTTTGGCATTTTGGACTCATTCTCTCTCTACCCGAGTTGTAGAGCTTTGATTTTCTCTCTTTACTCGAGAGCAGCCTCCATATTGAGCACTAAGAATTATTTCTGACATTCATTCCTCATAGTGAGAAGTTAGTTTTTTCAGTCTATTGTATGTCATTGTGCTCTTGTCTTAGATTTTTCAGGTAATCTGTTCTTTGATCAATCTTGTGCAATCACAACACCTCAGTAAGATCTTGTAAGGTGTGTGGTGAAGTTCACACGTGCTCAAAACTTCACATAGATGAGCCCAAAAGTTGTATTTTCTCTCTCTACCCCAAGAAAGGAGCTTGTTGGGACTTACTTTATTTCATGAAGTCTTCCACATGTGTGAAACACCTTTTGATAATGAATGAATGCATGTAGAATGGTCTGTTTGCCTTATATCTTGTCATTGATCTTGGATTTCAATCAATAGGTGATCTATAGTGCATGAGCCAAGCTTAGAAAATCAATTTCACACATTAGGACATTCTCACAAGTGTGAATTTTCACATGGTATCAGAGCCTACCTAAGCTTTTGATGCATCTATCATCCATAGCTTCAAAAATTTCATGAAAATCAAGATCTAGAGAGTGTTGATTGCATCTCCCATGCTATCTCAAGGAAATTTGAATCAAGAGAGTTCATTATCATAATGATTGGATCATTTTGGGTACTGTATGGAATTCCCTACTCAGGCACGTGTGAAGTACAGCCAAGTTCATTTCGAAAGTTCTCTTCCAAGTTAGATCCAAATATGGTGTTAGATGGCTTGTTTGAAAGCTAGTCTTGTCTTGTTTTTGTAAGAATTTGTTTCAATCCATTTGGTAGAGCGAATCTAAAGTTATAAGCTTTTGAAGAGAATTAGGTATGGCACCTAGACCTATGTGGTCACATTTGGTTTGATCATATCTTGCTAGTTTGACCAAAAAATTCAAGAAGAGGCTTGCCAATGTCATCTATTTGAGATCTAGTCATCATTTTGAGGTCATAGCCACTTTATTTCATACAATTGTCTTTTATTTGAGTGATTTGTGGATTCTTGGAGTGTTTCACACATGCAAAGATAGTTTGACCCAAACTTTGCCTATTGAATTACAAGTAATTGTCCCTAGACAATACTCCCCAATATGTCTTTGTTTAACTACTCGTTCAATGTCATGACCACCCAATAATCAACTAGGATTAGGTTAAAGAAAGAAATACAAAAGAGTCTAATGTGACGCAAAACCAACCAACCAAATCGACATGGATCTTTCTAGAAGATCATCAATACTTCACTCCAAGCTATGACAAGTGAATGACTAGGTCTAGTACTAACTATCTTATGTTAGCATCAGATTAACTACATCTTATTAATTGCTAAAGCCCAAGTAATAACTCTGAGAATGGTTATGGGATTAATAACTCCCCATACTTGTTCATTCTAGTAGTTCTATGTCTAGTTCCAAGTCCTAGACCTAGTGTTATGGCCATATTTAGGTAAGAATTTGGAATAGTCCTAATATGGTGGACCAGCCCTCCAGTGTTCGAGAATGTTGGTTACGCCTCGATTTAATTCCATGTCAAGGCCAGTTTGTAATTAATAACTTTGAGAGGACCCAGACACTCCTATTGAGACATGTGGAGCAGTGCATGGCTTGTGACGGTTGTATGCATGAGGATAGCATGGGATATGTGAGTACCTATGTTTCGATGGACTGCATGGGAGGTTGCATGGATGCATGCACATGCTTCCTACTCCTATGTATATGGATAGGGACACACCCTCCTCCATTCTAAGCTTTGGCTCTTGGTCTCCAATTTCTCTCCTCTCCTCAGGTACCTCACTTGTCATGGCTTAGGGGTGGGGTGTTCGGATACATCTCAATTGGATGGGTGGTTTGGCTTCCACTAGTCTCTATGTGTGTTGATCTTGTCCTCATTTTAGTTTTCTTCATGTTGGTCTTTACATTGGTATTAGAGCCAAATAAGACACGGTTTTGGATGGGTATTGAAGACAAGCTCTACATCGAGTGGAAATTGGAAGGCACTTGGATTCATATCTGTTGCGCAGGCATCCCAAAGGGAGCCGAGAACCACAACTTAGCTTCCCAGTCTTCAACTCTTGCCGTCCAAACCCACTTGACATACAAGCAGCCAACTCGCCAACAATGATCAGACTTAACCAACTTGAAGTTCCAAAACCAGCATTGAGATCCAACTTGGCGCCATGCCAGATCTGGGGTCCCCATGTGGGTGACTTCCCTACAAGCAAGCCGCCCGACATACATCAAACTTAACTAACTCGAAGCTTCGTTACAAATGAGTAACATCCATTCCAAGAAAGTTGTTTGACTTACATCAGACTTAACCAATTGAAAGCTTCGTCACGAGCGCTGGAAGCCAACCTGGCGCCACGCCAGACTGGACAACCATAAACAGGTAACTTCCACCCAAGCAAGCCATCCAACTCAGCCGACAGGTTAGAGCTTGTTCCCCAAGAGCTTAACCCATTCACGTTCATGCAAGGAATACTCAAAATCACAAGCCGCGACAGATATGGAAACAACTAGTTCCTAGACCGAATGGTCCCGATAGCATACCGCTGGCGCCTTGGACCGAATGGTCCCGACGGCATACCGCTGGCGTCCCAGGATACGACCCTCAACTATGTGCCAGATCAAAAAGTTTGAAGCTGCAATACTGAAGCCCATAAGGTAATCAGAGTCAGTTTGAGAAAAAATCCACTTTATTAATAAATCTAAGAAGATTACATTGCGCTGGCATGCTAAGGCGGGCGCTAGGACAACATTCCAGCAAGGGAGGCTGAGACTTGGTTGGAGCTCGCCCTGAGTCGCAACCCGCACTCCCCTATAGTATTGGTGTGATTCACCACGTCCCCTCATACCAAGTACTCTACCCATGCTGGTAAAGCACATTTTCTCTCTCTAGAAAGTCATTTTCTCTCTCTAGAATTTATTGATCCCCAGGTTTCCTTTAATCTTGCCTAGATCGTGTGAGGTGATTGCACATCGATCTGAGCTCTCTGGACTTCGCTACAACCAATCAAAGATTTTCAGCCATAGGAACTTGGCGCCGGCTGGATTATGGTCACAGTGGCATCGGGAGCAACAGTGGCGCTGCTAGTGCCGGGGGCAATGCTGGCACCAGTGACGTCGGAAGTAAAGCTTGTAAAGGTAGCTTTACAACATCCACTCCACCTTTATAAAATCTGATGTCCTCATCAGATGTCAGATTAAAGTAAAGGTGTCTCTCAATTAAAATACTATACATTTAAGCTACTTGGCACAGACTCAATTTACTGGCCACTTTTTATTAACATGGTAACTGGAACACCACAAGTCGGAGGCTCAACTCTTTGTATTGAAAAATTACATAACTTGAAAATATAACTTTGTTTGGGAAAAGCGTAGATTTTATATCGCTTACGTAAAACCCAAGAACCTTATTAACTGGTGACAGAGGCCTTTTTGTGAAATGTTCGCCCCTGTCGCTTCTGATTGCCATGCCATGTGAAGCAAGAGGAGAAGAGAGAAAACTGGTAACCTAAACCCAATATGTCGATGAGAGAATCCCTACCTCATTATATAGAGAGTAGAGTCCTGTGCATGAAACCATGCAACACCCATGCAGGTCAACTATAAACAGATCACATCTCTTCATGCAGTCCTCCTGCCTATATTCGTCACACAGACATGCAATACTCCATATGTCTCAATTAGAGTGTCTGGGTCCTCTCAAGGTAATTAGTCACAAATTGGCCTTGACATGGAATTAAATCATAGCGTGACCAATAATCTCGAACACTGGAGGGCTAGTCTACCATATTAGGACTATTTCAGGTCCTTAACCGAATATGGCCATAACACTTTTCCTTTTTGGCTCTTTAAGGTAGGCAAAGATTGAGTACTCTGAAATGCACCTCTCACTTAGCTTGAAGTAGTTGTCTTTGAATCAGCCCAAATATAACCATTGACCTCGTGGAGATCCAAGGGGTCGCACCACTTTGATCCGCATACGAACTATCTCTTCACATTTGTTTGAAGTACCATGTCCGTCACACAAAACTTGACTTTCACAATTCCATCACTGGTTAGTTGCCTCATAGTCAAAACAAGAAGTATACATCTAGCTTGGCTTCAAGTAGCTCTCTTTTGAATCAGACACATGCACCCAGAGTTTGCACTAGTTCGATTCCAATACGAACTGTCCCTTAGCGTCCGTTCGAAGTACCAAGTCTCTCGTGCAAGACTCAACTTTCACAGTTCCTTCGTTGATCAGTTGCTTTACACATAACACAAGTCAGCGTACTCATTATGTCTCCTCATCATTGCTGGTCTAGAAAAAGCCTATAACAAAGCTTTCCTTTCCACAACAAAAACTTGTCAACTTATTAGGTCCAAAGTTCGCCAGTCTCCTCGTGTGAGTATGACTAGGTCACCTTGAATTTGTCCCCGTTTTGATCAATTTTCATTCAAAATTTGCCCCAAGAGAGAGGTGTGTGCGATAGTTCCTCTCCACTTATAAAATCACTTGATCGGACTTAGAGTAGAGTTCTCAGATGAAAAGCCTTTCCAACACTTTGCTTTCCATCTGCTAGGATTATGGTTTGATCTAACTTGTTGCCAATCTCTGAAGAGGATCCTAGTCTTTCTCCTTTGAGAAAAAACCAAACTGATTTTGGATATCACCCATGCTTAGTGAGTTTTAGTTCCGAAGATAGCCATCCCAAAATGAAGACCAACTGCTCCATAGAAGATCTCCCTTGAAATTGCCCTTTCCAACTTTTGACTTCCTGCTTGCGTGCAAACATCGAATCGTTTTGTTGCCGTTCACGTGCAAGTACTTGAACCGCGAATCCGCCCCACAGATTCTGTAGTCCTCTTTTTTTGATGGCATCATTCTTCAAAAGAAAGGTTCTTTCTCGAGCCATCAACTCCTTGTATCACAAGCAATCATGCAAACCAGACAAAGCACGAGTACTAAGACCCACCACGAATACATACAAACGAGACACTCAGGCAGGATTACTAATAGACAACAAAGACAAGGCCCCCCCCCTTTGAGATAGCCCTCCCAAAGGACCTTTACCTGGCCACACCCATATAGATCGATCACAGAATCAGCCCACAGAGAACACTCATTCAACTATTCGTGCTTTCACCACTAAGCAGCACATTGCCTCAGTCACGCCCCACCAACTCTGGTTGATAGCCCTTATAGGTAAACAATCGGTAGCTATCCCGCACCGGCAGCTAACCACCCGTGCTTTACACCTGAATTCAAGCAGCATCTCTGTATCAATGGTTAACTCGTACAGTCCAAATATGTCACCCTGCACCCCACAAGGCATAGACCATGCTTACACCAACCTAATGGTAGCACATTGGCTCATCTGTCCTACGTGCAGATAGCGCCAAGACCAAACCGCGAGAACTGACCGTGCTTACACCTCAAGGGCTGCACCTTGACTCATCAAGTCCCCCGTTCTGCCGACCACCCCGACCATGGACGCACCTGTGCTTACACTGTGGGCAGCACTTTGCACAACAATTGTTCTGATGAACCCCAAACCATGGCCATTTCCGTGAGATGCGCATAGCTGATCAGCCAGTCAGCTCTGATATCACATGTTGCACAAGCATCCCAAAGGGAGCTGGAAACCACGACTTAGCTTCCCAGCCTTCAACTCTTACCGTCCAAACCCACTTGACATACAAGCAGCCAACTCGCCAACAACGATCAGACTTAACCAACTTGAAGTTCCGAAACCAACATTGACATCCAACCTGGCGCCATGCTAGACCTGGGGTCCCGATGTGGGTGACTTCCCTCCAAGCAAGCCGCCCGACATACATCAAACTTAACTAACTCGAAGCTTCGTTACAAACGAGTAACATATCACCTATCGATGAGAGAGAGAGAGAGAGAGAGAGAGAGAGAGAGAGAGAGAGAGAGAGAGAGAGAGAGAGAGAGAGAGTCACAATTGTGACTCCATTTCATCTTGTTTTCAGGCGATTTTGGTTTCAAGCGCAAATAGGATAGTCGAACTTTTTTAATAGTCCACCCGTGCTCAAAAGCGATATTGCAAAAAAAAAAATTAATTTTTTTTTGAAAAAAAATGACATAAAAAGACTTAAGGACCTTTTAAATTGAAGAAACCGAAAAAAATTTACAGCAAAAAGAAACTTCAAAATTGAAATTTTAAAGTGCTGCTCTCTCACCAAGAAATACAAAGGAAAATTTCCAGAATTCTAGCAAACTTGACCCAGCTTGATCATAACTCTCTCAAAATTGATCCAAATCACATAAACTCGATACCTCTGAAAAGCTAAGAACAAGCTCTATCAGCGTAAAGTATCAAAACAATTCACAATAGAACAGGTTTGAAAATTTTGAAGAAAGAAAACTAGTAAAACTAGAGCTAGAAATCAAGATTTGTCATAATTTTTTAAATACTAATCCAAATGACCTGCCATATGGATCAAATTAAAGCTAAGACAATGCTCTAAAAGCCTGTGTAAAGAAACTAGGATAAAAGACTCAAATCAAATCTGAAAAATTCAAACAAACTAGAAACAAATTTGTAATCACCTATTCAAGACAGCTTTTGGGAAAATTGCAATGACTTTTGCATCCCTTACCCAAATTGCTTGCAAATTGGTGCAAATTGAAAGCTAAAACAAATATATAAAAGCCTATGGAATCAAATTAAAAATAAAAAATGAATCTATATGCTAAAAATGAGTCTGAACATACCTGAAAATTCAAAGTTAGAAATTAGCAAAAAGAAAGCTACAAAAACAATAAACTCTTCAAATGAAATGAGATTCATATTGAATCAAATGATTATTGGTCTTAAGCTCTGATACCACAAATGTCATGTGCCATACCTCTCAATCCAACCAACCAAGCTAGAACAAGAAGGCAACCACCACACCTATGTTGAAGAGAACCAAAGATGAAGAATAACCACAAGCTACCACAAAGCTCATATCAAAGTGAAACTCAAAAGGAGATGGATTCCATAATGGAGAGTGAGGAGTACATGGATTCATGTGATGGGGGACATGAGCCCTAGCAAGATCAAGATCCCAAGGCTCACATTCACAAAGGAAGAATAGGAGATGGAGCTCCTAGCTCACGTGATGTGAGCCCGCAAGTTTGCGAGCGGGCAGGCGTGAGCCCGGGTCAGCCTGAGCTGCCCGTGACGATAGTAAGAATTCGGTAGTCAATCTAATCGGCATCTGGATACATCGATTGCCGCTTGTCATCTTTAGGTTAATTTGGCCAGCTAGTGATTAGTTTTCCTATATCTAATCTGGTTTTACAACAAATTGCACAAAGCTAGGGACAACTGAACTTCTGATACAAATGGTTCATGTAAGCACATATATTTTGCTAGCATTACACAAACGTATAAGTCCTATGAACCTTGGAAGAAAATACAATTGATACATGGAACATTTTTTTTATCATGGCCCTTGCTACAGTAGCTAAGAAAATCAAACTCGCACGATCCACAAAACAAAAGTACAAACCATGTCCTCAAAGG
Source organism: Diphasiastrum complanatum (assembly GCA_029204225.1). Classification (NCBI taxonomy): domain Eukaryota; kingdom Viridiplantae; phylum Streptophyta; class Lycopodiopsida; order Lycopodiales; family Lycopodiaceae; genus Diphasiastrum; species Diphasiastrum complanatum. Next base: position 101,628 of record MU831643.1, read on the forward strand.
ACCCTATCGGAATAGGAGCGAGCCATGTTCCAAGAGTGATTTCCACATCGACATTTAGTCGAGCTCTCACTTCTGCAATCTAGCAAAATATCAACACCAGATGATCCATTTTAGTCAATGCTTCCTGCCCTTGTGTTGTGATGGGGGGGGGGGGGGGGGGGGGTGTTCTAGGTAGCGCTCGCGCTTGCATTGAATCAGAAGTAATCTCAAAAGTCAAATGACCCCAAAAATTCCAAAGCACCTATGCATATTAGAAATGTATAATGATTCTTGAAAATAGATACTACTATCAACAAAATTCTTTTGGAAATACTACAATTTTTATTTTAAAATGTATGACATCCAATATACCTACAAGTGATTATGTGAGTTTCCATTCATTTATGTTTGACGAATTTTTTTTTTTTACATAATGAAACAAATTATGAGATTCTAAATATAACACGAAAACTAATTGGATATAATAAAAGTAAAAGCATTAACTTAAATACTTGCAATTGCATTTTTTACAATCATTTGGATTGAAGGATTATATATGGAAGTGAATGAACCAACAAGTACCAACTAAAGGCTAAAGATGGGAATGCTAGCATAGAAAGTTCCTAATTATCCCTGATTTTGTTAAAAATGATAGAAAGAAATAGCATGATTTTGGCAACTTGAAAGCATAACCCCCTTAATCATGACAAAAATTTGACAATTTGGCTTGATGCCATCTAGGCAAACTTAGACACTCAAATACGATTGTACCATTTTTTCTAAATGTGACATGTAAGCGATTTTGAATTTTCAGAGCTAATCAACTACTACATTAATGTTCATGTTTCATTTGATGAGATCAATCACAGCAGCCATAGAATCTATCCAAGCCTTAGGATTGGGACTGGCTTATTAATCTGAAATTGATTTTAGGGGTGAATTTATGTAGATTTGACTCTCGAGGAAGATGGATGTGCCATTGTCATTTTAACTTTTGAGGTGGCACTTGCTTGTTCATCAGCCTTAAACAACCCTGACCACCTTATGTATCTTGTGAAGCCATTTATGATTCTTGCCTTAAAGAAGAGAGCTCAGCGAACAATGAGGAAGCCTGTCGAGGCTGCCATGCCGGGAATCGGAATTTTATGGTGTTTCCTATTTGGGAGCACAGCCGGATGGCCCGGATCCTTGTGGGCCCCGGCGCCCTGGATTGGAACAGTGTTCGTAATAAAGTTTCAAACTAACATTATAAAAAACCCACAAAAGTACTACTAAATTGGTTAAAAGTTAAAATAAAATAAATTTAAAATTTATAACTAAAATCAACTGATTTTGAGTCATATCAAAAACTTAAAAATCTAAAATAAAAAGATAAAAAATAAATTTAAACAATTATGTTGTTTATATTTGTCGACTTTTCGAGAGCATTGGATTGCAAACTATGGATGTATGTTTGGAGAGCGTTGAGTTAAAGAGCTTATTAAGTGAGTCACAGAATTAGGAAGAACACACAACGCACTACAAAAGTCACGTGAAGTTAAAATAAAAATTATTTTATTTCATAGGCTGAAGAACAATACAGAGTAACATCAAGCTCCATGTGCTTAAGTCTTGAAACAAAATAAATAAATCAATGAAAACTGAGGAGATCTATCTTATGATTCTAATCTCTTGAGTAATTTTCTGCTTACCTTGCCTTCTTGATTGTTGTTTGAATCTATATTAATTAAAAAAATAGCCTCCTTTTATTTGAAATTTTCTTTTAAAGCGAGAGAGAGAGCGCCCAAAGAGGGCGCTAGGTAAGAGAAGGAGAGCGAGGGAGCCAGCGAGGGAGGCAATTCTTTTGCTTTGCATTTCATTACATAATGTAGAGCTTATGATCCACAAATCCCTCAGCCTTCTCGCACTTGATGTAGAAGCATTGCTCAGCTGCTGTGTTTTCCTTTCATTTTCTGTCTGCACGTTTGCAGATCGATCGAACTCTCAGCATCACACTGATGTCTTCTCTGTTGTTTGCAAAGCACAAGATCAGATCAGAAGGAAGACCCAAATCGGTTTTGTTATCGGTATCAGTGAGTAAGAAGGTATGGGGATCAAAGGATGTAATCAGGTCGATCAAGAGCTTTTGTTGCTAATCAGCCGACCTTTCTGAAAACGATAGAACGCAAGATTCTCAGAGCTCAGGCCTCAGAGACTGGAACTCTGAGAGAGCGGCTAGGGCTAGCTTCCCAGACGGCTATTTGGAGCATGATAATGTCTAGATCCAGGCGACAATAACTGAAGTTTATCATCCCTCGTCGTTGCTGGACAATACGTGAGTCTGTCTAGGATTTTGGATACTTCAATCTCGTAGATAGTCTAATACTTCGACAGGAAACATAGAATATAAAATATTATCTACTTTATTGAATAGCTCCACTTTAAGAGTTTTCAACGAGGCCTGTCGTCTCACAAAGGGACGATGGGTTCTTAATATTCGTCATGGTGCCACTGAAAATCTCCATGTGGCAGTTTTCAACACGTGGTCAGCATATAAGTGGTCGGATCGTAATAAACATTGTCGATGAGTCCTCACAAACAGAACTAGCAACGTTTTACATCAAGTAACAGCTTCGATCTCGAATTAGGCTTAATAAATTTTACCAGCACCGTTCAAATTGTATCCTGATTATCTATTATGACTTAACATATATTCAAAGGAGGTTCCCGGGCAGCTCACGCTGCCCGCCACGCATTAGCGGGCAGCGTGAGCTGCCTGCGAAACGCTATTTTTTAATTAATACTAGCAAAGTGTGCCCGTCGTTGATGGGCAATGCATGGCCGACAATCTAGGTGACAAATTGTGGTCAATGCACGGCCGACAATCTAGGTGACAAATTGTGGTCAAGACATGTGGATGATGCTCAGAGCGACGGGCGATTGATGATTGAAGGCGGACATAATTAGATGCGGCCAAAATTTTGTCGGCCAATCATTTGGGGGGTGGTGTTTTGGATGGTCTCGACATGCATCGACATGACACTTTGACACCTTGACATGTGTGCAGGTGTGTGCTTTTAGATGTGCATGTGTGTGTGTATGTATGTGTGCATGTATGTATGTATGTGTGTGTGCATGTGTATGTGGTCAAAATGTCGTGAAATGTGATCATGTGTAGTGAAATGCGGTCCTTATGCAGCGAGAAATGTGGTCAAAATGCAGTCTTTTGCGATCAAAATGGCTGCAAAATGGTCCTTTTAACACGATCAGGTCAAATTTGGAGAAGCGGTCAAAGTGGCAAATGGAGTGCGCGCGCAGAGAGAGAGAGAGAGAGAGAGAGAGAGAGAGAGAGAGAGAGAGAGAGAGAGAGAGAGAGAGAGAGAGAGAATGGGAGCCCAATATTTCATTGGGCTCCCAAAATCAAAAAACTTCAAAAAAATAGGTGGGAGTGGGCATGGGGTACAAACCCCCCCCCCCCCTCCCCCCCTTCCCCGTCCTTTTCTCCCTCCCTCCCCCGTACCTTCTCCCTCTCTTCTCTCTCTCTCTCCCACTCCCCAGGCCACTAACCTGATTGGGGGCGCAGCGGCCCGAGGGCGCCATGGCACAGCACACACCCCCCCTTCCATGAAAGCGTGAGGGTGGTCTAGGGCAGCGTGAGCTGCCCGTGAAACACTAATCCACCACTTGGTAACGACCTAGGTAAAATCCTTGCACTAAGACTGCTTGTGAGACACATATGTTCTCAACATATCTTTCATAGTCTAATTTAGTTCTTTCAATCTGTCCATCTAATTTAGGATAATTAATAGAACTGAAACTAAATAAGATTTCAACCTTATGGAATACAGTTGACCAAAAGTAACCTATAAACTTAGGATCTCTATCACTAAGAATATCACTTGGTAAAGAAGTCGGAATTGGTGATTTAAGATCCGAAATCCAAGACCTAAGTAGTTGAAATTCCATTTTGACAATGTAGGTTGCACCCTAAACCTTAAATCAACACTTGTTTTTTGTTTGGCCTCACCATGGATTTATCATTTTTCAAAAACCCTAAAACCAATTCACCTACTCAATGTTTGTGAACCGATTCGAATCAACTAAATTGGCCAATTCAAACCTCTTAAGTCAAATCAATCTAGTAACATTGTTTTAATGTGATGCTTTTTACAAGTGATTCACCTTTTTCATAAAAGATTGCCATGAATATGCCTTTTTATGAAAAGAAATTTGGCCATGAATAAGAAGGCTCCAAAATGACAGGTTGATCAGCCCCACACTTTATCCTCTACATCACATCCTAGAGGACACTAAACTTCAAATAGTGATTTATGGCAACAAATTTTATGCATTTGCCTAATCCAAAACAACCAAGTTGTGTTGTGGTAAAAAAAATTGCTATAACAGGTGCATTGCTTAATCGTCCACAAATGTTTTGAACAACCATATATTTGGGATTTAGAAATATAGAAGTCTCTAAAGTTGTGACTCACACTTTGACAATCTGGTTCAGGATATCGCTCTTTGATTGGACCAAAGATGTAGTACGCGTTCCAGATTGCGATCCAGAATGCATTCCAGATCACGATCTAGAACGTGTTCCGGAAATTCCCGTTAGGGTTTTCCGGATCGCAATTTTTTTTGATTATTTTTTTTCAAAGTTTGCCAATGAGTGTCATGTGAGGGTTTCTAAAAAGCAGTTCTTATGCAGTTATGTTGGTTTCAGATAGTTAGGCCCACAAATTAGAAAACTTTTCAAAAACTTGTTGGTTGTCAGAACTTTCTGGTTGTTTGGGGTTAGCTGCATTCATTGGCTTCAATATATTTGCATTCATTGTATAGATCTACAACAATAATCTGCTCTTCATGAAGATATATCTCCATTCACTGTCTATATCTGCAGCAGTAAGCTGCTATTCATTTGCAAATCGGGATTAGAAAAAATTTTGAAATCTTTTTTGCGATCCAAGACCAAAAATGTGGTCCCGAATCACCAACGTTTCGCATCGCATGATCTGGGACGTTTTTGCAGCAGATTGTAATCCTCTGCAACGATGGATTGGGCCGTAAGTAGTGATTAACATGTCACATATAGGTGTAGGGTAAACTTTTTTCTAGGAAATACTCATCACTAACTATATTGGATTGAACATTTATGTGACTTTTTATTTGTCATGGCAATACTAATCTGTTTTTTCAGCCCCAATTTAATATCTAAATTAGTGTTAGGGTGACTTTAGGCCTACCATATTGATGCTTCAGCCTTGAGACGGAAAGCAAGAATTCCTAATCCCAAAACATATTATGGAAAATCAAGTCTTCCAAAGAACAACATATACGTGCCTGTCTCTGTTGATGTTGATAAGATTATGATTTTTATTTATGACAGTAATCGCCTTACATTAAGGATTACGCATAAAATAGCTTCGTTTTTGCACAGATGGATAAAGAAGAGAGAGAAAAATAGATAACGTGGGGGGGACCGAGGGCTTCGGGCCTTCCCCTACGTAATGCCATTGTGCGAAGGTTTTTTTTTTTTTTTTTTATGGTATGGTCGTACGACCGTACGCGTGGACCATTTTTTATTTTATTTTATTTTATTTGCGATTTTTTGTCGTTTTTTTCTCGCAAATTTTTTTACGTTTGTGGTGGAATGTGGATGTGGACAGCCAATGACGGGCTGCCACATAGCACATGCACATTCCATCGTAGAGAGGAGAGAGAACGTGCATTCCACCGGAGAGAAAAGAGAGAAATTGAATTCCATCGGAGAGAGGAGAGAGAATGAAAGATTCGTAGGAGAGAAAATTGGATGGACATAATATTATGCTCCGGAAGGTGGTCCCAAAATACAAAGGACACCTCACCACAATGCATTAGGCGTTTGAAAAAAACTACTTTAGAACATCCAAAAACCTGAAAGCTGAATGCAGCACAAGCAACGAAAGATGTGGAGAGAGCAACGCAAAATCTGATGACCTGCGGGGGTAGAGATCGCAAGGGGTGAGATGCAGATTGTAAGGCGATGGCAGAAATGGATTGAAGCGAAGAGTAGAGAAACGGGAATAGAAGAAGAGAATCAAAGAGTGGAGAGCAAAAAGATCAACGAAGCATCTCCTGCGCAAGCTTCTCAAAAATATCATTAATGAAGCTGTTCATGATGCCCATAGCCTTACTGGAGATACCAATGTTGGGATGCACCTGTTTGAATATGTAGATCTTGTATGTCTCAACACTGCGCTTGACTCTCTTCTTCTTTTTGCCCTCCTTGGCTGCCGCTGGGAGATTTATCAGTATGAAGCCTACAGTAGTACTTTACATTACACCAAAAATCTTAGACCATCAAATCCATCATACATATGTATGCTCTGGACCGGGATGTAATCTTAGAGTCCACCCAATATCATGTCGGAGGAGGCTCATGCCCTCGTGAGGTTTCGCCTTGTTTGGCCTACGGCGGGAGCAGAACCCCCTTGGCCCAGAAAAGGGGCAAATTGAAAATAATAACAGATTTCTGCTGCTTTAATTGGATATATTTGACTTCCGACTGGTTCATGCTCCATTAATAGCGGCAATGAGACATATTACCACTGTAACTTGCAAGAAAATGTGAAGAAGATCTAAAAAATACTGCAATTGCGTCTTGCTCGTGCCTCTCTTCATTGCTGTCAGGCTGAGAAATGGTGGAGGCAACGGAGGCACTCGCTGTGCGCACCGTGGCTGCAATGTTGTTGGTGTTGGACGAAACACTCCGCAAGTAGCTGGAAATGGCACGCCATGTCGAGGGAATGAATTTTCTGCCCCTGCCACTGCCATAATCTGCCTCACCTCTTCCTCTTGCCCTCTGCAATCCAGCGTCGCTGTTCCTCAGCCACCTACCCTTGCCACCCTCCTGCCCTGCCTTTCCTCTTTGCATGCCCAGTGCCTCCTGCTTCAACCCTCATAAATTAAAAAAATACGAAAGATTATCAAAACACGAAAGATTATCATAAATTAACAAAACACGAAAGATTTCAATCCAACGAATGATACATAAACAATAGTGAGGCGCTTACTTTTGCCATGCTGCCAACATAAAGATGGCCGTCCTTTTCTCTCTCGTCTCGTCTCGTCTCATCCACGTTCTCGCGTGACGGGCAGCGTGACCTGGCTGCCCGCGAAGCACTATTATTTTAATTAATATAGATAGATTAGGAGTATAGCAAATGCTACTCCTGACCTGCAGTAATTTTGAGATCCGAGTACCTAAGTTAGAGGGGCACCGAGGAGGGTCGAGGCATTTTGTGAAACTCATTCTTGACTACAAAAGAAATCAAGTTTATGTTATTAGCAGTATACATGACCGCTGCAGTAATGCTTCTGCCGATCTGCGTTTGTAGGGTGGCGGTGGCAGATACTATGGTCCATACATACTGCTAATGACAAACGTAGCAGTCCATGGGATATCATGCTTATGGTGCACAGGAAACTCTTTCTACATTTGTGAACTGTGTAGCATTCATTGGGTTATAGGGGAAATCAGTTGAGGAATTTACTCCCAGTTCGCACTTTATGAATTGGAATTTGGGTTATAGGGGAAATCAGTTGAGGAATTTGCTCCTAGTTCGCACTTTATGAATGTCAGACCTTTACAATTAAAGATCATTGATTCTGGAAACGAGCTCTCCCAGCGAGAGATCTTGCTGACACGATTTTGTGGTCTGCAGGTTGGATTACAACTATCTTTACACAGTCGTGACGACAGCAGGCTGTTGTGAGAGTTTCTCAATTGCACAGTTTGCGCTAACTTCAAATATGCAGTAGATTTTGCATTGGAAAATATTCAGGGGAACACAGCAGCGAGCTGATGGCTTAGAGCCATAATGTTCTAGCCCATGACTGGAGTTGTACGGCACGCCATCCTTGCATCTTATACCTAAGTGCAGGTAGTGATGAGATATTTTGATTCTTTACTGCAATGGCTTGTGGAACTTGTAATTCCAGTTTTTTTTTTTTTTAAAGTTCTAGCACGAGTAGTGCGAGCTTCAATATATTGAATGAACAAGTTAAGACCTTTTCAGCCTTGATTTTACGTAAAGCTTCAAAGTATAGGTGACTGTTGCATGAAGGCATGAGGCTGAAGCAAGTAATGAGCAAGCGGCATTGGCATCATTCCAATAATATATATTGCTTAATTGAAGCTAGTTAGGCTTCAGTTTAGAGGGGAATAGTATCTGTTGTTGTTGCTTCTGCTTCTGTCTGTGCCTATTTAGCTCTAGATTGTGAAGGCACTTAATTGCTATGCCTTTCTCACATTCTCCAACACAAGTCCTGCTGTAGTAGGATTAGTTTCATCATTATTGAATAATTGACCTATTAATATATGTGATCATCTTGAGTACATCCTGAATTTCAAGATGAGTTGCCAATGTGTGCAAAATTGATTGCAATGTGACAGTAAGAGAAGTAACACAAAGCATAATGATTTCTAATGTGGGCATGTCTTGTGAGATTTTCACTTTGTAGATCTCAATGTTCTTGATTATTTCATCGATTTAAAATGGATATATGTTTGAGCCTATGTCTCAAAACTTGGATTCAACAATTTGTGAGGGGATTCCTGGCAAGTTTTTTGAGTGAACTTGGGCTGTTCACCTTAAGCGACTAGCTTGCAAAAACTTTATATATAAAAGTTCTTGGGTTTTTGACATTATGTGAGTAGTTCACAAACCTTGCAAATAAATTGATAAAAAATGCCAAAAAATGATTGATGCAAGCATTAGAATGGAATGTGAGAAAAAATATCGACGGCCTATTTGAGGAAAGTTACCTTCATGAATACATTTTTTTTGTTCACCCCCCCCCCACGTAACAACTGGCATTAGAATGGAGACCAATTTTCTTTCAAAAATGTATGTTATCATTGTGTTTTGAGAGGCAAGCTAATTAAGTAGGATGAGGCCAAGAACCCCAGTGAATGGCCAACTAAGGCACCACACAATTTAGACCCTAATTTGATATTGTACACATGTAGCGAGGGATCAACGGCCCGTGCATTGTTTGGGCTTCGCAGTGGTATCACACTTAAGGATATGTTAGGTGATATGATGAACAAACCGTTAAATATGGGCAGATTTGATCGCTTAGAAGGCAAATTGGATTAAATAAATTGGATAACTGTAAATTGTGGGACGGTTTTGAAATGAATCACAATTTAGGATTTGGCACGCCCATTAATTTGTTATTTCTATGTTCTTATACATCTGACATGGCAGGACCTTTCTAATGGGCTAAGCTTGTCTTTGGTGGTACTGGTTTTTTGCCCATCTGACTTTTTGCTGGTGCTCAAATTCCTGAAAGCTGATTCTCATATTCCCATGACCATCCTGCATGAACTCAATCTTTCATTCTCCATTTCCAAGAGTATATACAAGTCTAGATTCAAGCTGAATTTTTCAAGGTATTGTAGAAATTTTTGCTTGTCAAAAGCCGTATAAGAATGATGGGAAATCCAAACTTCAAAGATGGCGTGCCAAGTAGTTCTAAGAGAACTAATTGTCCCCAAGCTTAATGCTTGTGATAGATTTCTCTCTGGTTTGACCTGATGACTAACAATAGCTGAAAGCTAGCATTCCAACTCAACTGTAGCACCGAAAGTGCACGATATGAATTTAGTGGGGAAAGAAAGCTCACTGTTCAAGCTAATCATACCTTACTAACATTTGAAACCAACGATCTCAGCATGTATAGCCTCTCATTGATCTCCTGTTTGCGCTTGTGCTCAGCCACAAGATTCTTCGTTGCACTAAGACTTGCTCCCCAAAAAATTGACTTCAAATTTATCCCCTGTGTATCCCTCCAATTGCTGGTTGTGTTAGAGAGATGAGCTGCGCTGCTACTAAAAATGTCGTCATGTGGCCTGGAACCGTTGCATGCATCAAATTCAGTAGAGTTTGCACTGTGGCAGAAAAGTGAAGGCTAAAAGATTTGGTGGACCACTAGTATACTAGTCACAACTACTTAAACAGGTTTGACCAATATCAGCCAAGTGGCTGATCACATTAACAATCAGAACTATAAACAGAGGCCTGGAGACTAGCAGCACAATGTGCCTAACATGGACAAGCTACAATGAAGCTCTATTTCAATATATCTAAGACCTCAAATTACAGATAGTCACCGTATCGAAGCCAAGTATCTTAGGTGAAAGCAGAAAGGGACCATTGCTTGGGTCATACGATGAACTCAGTGGCCTAAAAATTTATGTGCCTTTTTATATCAATTCACTAGGTTAAATCCTATTTCTGTGTGTATATTTGATAGGCTAAATCTAGCTTCTGACTATCCACTAGGATAAATTGGATGTCGGTGTATTCACTAGGTCAAATCCAATCTTCACCTTCCAAGGCCACATGGTTGTAATGGAAGTCTCTGCCATGTAGAAAAACGCCGGCAAGCCCAACAATACCGACAGAAGAAGACCCTGATCTCTGAAGACTGGACCAGGCACAAGCAAAGTTTTGGGCCACGCAGATGCAACAATGGCTTACATTTTCGTTAGTGGATGAATCCCAGGCATCGCCTTATTGACAGCTACCCTAGCTGTGCCTGAACTTGCCAACCATGCAATGCTTGACACCCCAATCCACATTATTAAATCCTTTTGAAGCACGATGAACAGCCCCGTTAATTTTTTGCTTTCCAGCGTTGGAGGCACAGACATTGTCTTTTTTATTTTGCCCTTGGTTCCATTAGCAGATGAATAGAAACCCTGTGGATTGTGAGTAGATATGATTTGCAAGATCCTGTGCCACGCCATACAACGCCATCTGAAACAAGAGCCAGCTGACAGAAATTGCAACCATTTTGTGACAAGGTGACTGCTCCATGACTTGTGATCATGACTGCCACCATCCAAATCTAGACCTAAACTTGTATTTGATCCCAACTCCAGATCCATGCCAGACAGCTTCAAACCAAAAAACAAGTTCACATCCCTACCATGCTCACTTCAGGAGTAGATATCAAGCATCCATTTTTCTGCGCATCTGTTCTACAAAGTGGTGTATAAGTGCAGAGTAGCAGATGGTGGGCAAAGCAGTGTAGCAACAAGGAAGCAAGGCTTTTTCCAATGATTATGATATTTATGGAGAAGAGCTTAAGGCTTACAGGAACCGAGAAGCACGGCAAGGAATGGGTAACGCTTCATGCATTTGAATTGAAATAGTCATAGCACCACCCTGAAAGGAAGTCAGTTCCAGCCAGGAGAATAGAATAAGAGGTAATTTGTCTCACTCTTGAATAGGATGTTAAGAACCTCTTTTGCATTGTTTGACTTCAACCCATTTGGAGCAAGGAATGTTATCTCTCCAAACTACACTTTTATAAAGGATTACCAGCTTAACCAAGGTCTCGAATAAACTCCTCTTTCTCTACCATCTATTACGTCGACATGCTATTTCCACCCCAAAAAGGGTTTCCAACCTCCAATAAATCTTTTGTCAATGCATGAGTTCCATGGAAGGTTTTGTGAAATTTTTACGCATTTTTCAATAGTTGCCCCATCAAATAATAACTGTGGTTCATGAACCCTTCCATCACCTTTGTTTTCTCCAAATTGACATGTAGACTCTAGTTTCCACAAAGCTTATTAAACAACCTCAAGATGTTGTGAACTATGTCAAGAGTTTGCAAAAAGAACTACATTATTTGCATACAACAAAAGTTTGAGTACATAGTGTAGAAGCATCAACCCACCTCCTCCTCTTTCATTAAGAATATCTTTTAGCTTGTCTACATAAATGCTGAAAAGAGTGGGAGAGAGAAGAAAACCTTGTTTAACCTCAATATTGCTGAAATTTCAGTAGCATTTGAAATGTAGATTTTTGCCATCACCTTTTTGTAAAGCCATTGGCATAGATGCTCTATCTATGTTGTCGACTGTTCTTTGTGTCCTTACTACCATTTTACCTGCATGGTTTGATGCGCTTTTGGTTGCTTACAACAATTGCATTGATTTTTATGATATTTATTGTATTGCTCAACTTCCTTCTGCGACTCACAATCAAGTTCATTTCCTAATTATGGCTTGTAGAATCCTTGGTTCAATGGGATGCTTGTCCTCTATTTCCCGCAGCTCTAGGGACTCGGCTTTTGGACCGGCACCACTAGCACGAGATGCATAATAAATAAGAAAACTATAAGTAGTGGTACAAAAGTAGCTCCTATAGTATAAAACTATAAGTAGTGACACAAAAGTATAAAATTTTAGAGCTCCACATGGTGGGCAATGTTTGTTTAGTAGGGGAGTGCTTTGAACATTTAGTCCATGCTTCTGTAATATAGTGCTATGACTAATCGCTGACTTTGGGACTCAACTATTTGATGACATTGTTTTATTAAGTTGGCCTGCCATGGATAATACTATTTGACATTGGAAATGAATTGGGGCACCCTACAGGAAGGTTGCATTCGGAACCTGCTAGAATATTTTTAAGATACTATAAATAAGACCCATGAACTCTCCTTTTTCAGATCATTGAGTTTGGTGCTTCTTGTAGAGGAGTTCTATTTTTTGGAGATCTTAGTGGGAAATCCGTGTGAGCTATTGGCACCATTGTTGTTCATTGGTTTTCTTAGTTGAAGGATGCTATTTGCTGTGTTTATACTTCATTTGATGATTGTCTCGCATGTTCGAAGATTGTTTGTAACTAATAACTCTGGTCAGCAGATACTTAGTTCAAATACTGTCTTATTTGTGCATAAACTAAAACTGAACTAATGTCTTTTTAAACGAACAATAACATCTGCAATTAACCAAATAAGCTATCTCAATATTTGTGATTAAGTTCATAACAGGAAAGTGCTCCCAACCCAAGAGAGTTGTGTTGGCTATTATAAAGAGTCACTTGCTCTGTTCCCGTCCTTCCATTAATATTCCCCAAGAGGCTTACATCCCCTTCCATCTTGAAGTTGATAATGTTAAAACAATTTTTCCCAAAAAATATCTTCACCATCAAAATCTTTGGTTTTCTAAAAAGTAGATTTTTAAGATGCAAAGTTGCAAACACAAACATAAACTAGCTTTTCAAAGGAGTTGTTTTTTACCCAAATGTATTGGTCATTCATCTCCTTCTTGGCTAGCTTGTTGAAGAGTCAGTCGCAATATAGCATGCGACAACACCCAAGTCTCTATTTTATCACCCGCCTCATTCCATAACAAGTATGCAAGATAACCATTAAATTTTAGAAGCTTGTAAGTTTCTGTGAATGAATGGATAGCCATGTATTTGTGAATGCTCACAACAAGGCGTCTGTTGAGAATGTAATTGTAAGCATGCACTATAATCATTTACTTATGTTTCGTTATCTCATTCATCAAGACCATCTACACGTTAATTCTGTTCTGTTATGGAACTTCTAGTTAGGTGAAAACTTCAATACACCTTCAATTGTATCCCTGCATGTGATAATCAAGAAGTCTTTCAGCTTCTTATTTTTTTTAAGAACGTTGAGCTACATTGGTTTTGCAACTGTGCTGAGTTGTTTGTACTATGTTGGTAGTGTTTGTGTGAAAGTAATCGATTTTGTTTAGACAATTTGAGGTTTCATATGAACATAAAGTTATTGAGTAAAGTTCTTTGGCATTTTTCTTACGTAGATAATTACGACAACTTCGTTCAACTTCAAATGACATAAACAAGGAGCAAACATTGCCAACAGAGAATGAGGTTGGGCACTCAAAATGTGAGAAAGTCAGTTCTTACAAATTCGTTACATCGTCTTTCTCGCTGCTACATTTCAGGTTAGTAAAATTTTTGAACATGCTATGAGATGAAAATAATCTTTGAAAAGTCAGCCAATGTCAAGCTTACTTCTAGCCAAATTGTGCGTTTCTAGCATCTTTTATAATTTTGCCTATTTTTTAGTAAGTTCTATTGAATAATGAAAACATTCTTTGTTTTACACGTCCCCCAAAGGCCATTCTACTTCCGACAGTTTGGACTGGAGACTGCATACAATTTTCACCAACAGGGAGTTTAGGCTGTGATGCCAAGTACTACTAGAAATCTTTCATAGAGTGACGGGACAAATCAGAGAATGGGGTTCTGTATGAAGCCTAGGGTGAAAGTGAAGACCAGAGCCCTGAGTCGAAAGTGATTACCCTACGACCCACCAACCCTAGCATCCCGTAGAGACGACACCTGGTACAAAGAACCAAGAAAAACTGTACATGGGTATGGTTGGATTAGGATTGAGCAGAAAAACGACCAAGTAGAGTTAGTTAGGTCGTATGCAGTATTAGTGGACGAAGGATGGATGACCTATGGGATAACGTGGGAAAATCACAAAACGCATGTGCAACGACAGTTGATTGCTATCCGTAAGTGAGAAATCTATTATGCAGCAATCATTAGTGTCACCCTAGACAAGACATCATAGGTATACCAAGGAAACCTAGGTCTAAGGGAGCACCGCACGGAGAGACTTCAAATCCCCAGAGAGAGCGTTTAGGGCTTAGAAGAAGCAATCGTGGGTTTCTTATCCCGCCAGCCTTAGATGATGAGTCTCACCCACCTATAATGGACTTGGATGATACATTGGAACCTATAGAAGAAGTACCAGAACTTGAGCCAACCGACGCTACAGAACCACCGTTAGTGACCGTAACACCTGCTGCTATAGAACCTGTTGCCAACAGAATGGCACGACGTTTGACTGAACCAATCGTAGTACCCCCGGAGACAGGAGGACTACCGAAGCTCAGTGGATCCACTCCTGAGTTTCATGGAGCACCGTATGAAAGTGCCGAAGAGCATATTGATGCTTTTTGGACCACCTGCTTTACCAGTGCCATCACAAACCCACATCATGAAATGATGTTTTTTGCCACCACTTTATCTGGAACGGCTAGGCACTGGTATCATAGTCTGTAGAGAGGCTCAATTCACACCATTGAGGAGTTCCATAGACTGTTCTTAATTGAGTATGCTCCCCACCGAACGGCTGATGGCCTACTGTTCACACTGACTTCCCTACAACAAGGAAGTAACGAAACCATCCGACAATATTGGCGTCGTTTGACAGGGTTGTCACGCCAAGTGGAACCCACTGTGTTACTACCACCCCTATTACTACTGACCTTCTTTCTGCGAGGGCTCAAGAATGGCATACAAATGATTGTACGTCAGAGTAACCCCCAGACGTTGGCTGAGGCAGTAGAGAAGGCAATCGTGGTAGAAGACACACAGATTGCGGTTGCCCACGCATCCCACCTATCGCAAGCAGTGAACAGCTTGAACCTAAACCCAGAACGTGGAGAGGAGGCCCAATCACAGCTATAGGAGCACACCCCATAGTGGAACCCCGCCCCATACAGGCTATTGAACCTCGACAAGGCAGGGAACGTGCAAACACAAGATGCACGAAGGCTCCAGGCACAGATGCCCGATAGAGGCTATGAGAGCGCCGGCTCTAACGCAGAACTAGGCGATATGCGAGCCATGCTAAAGGGATACATGGACGTGATGAGTGAGAATATGCAGACCTTAGCAGCAGATGTAAATTTTCTCAAACGGCACCAAAATTTGTTGGGTCAGAGACACCCCATAGAAGGACCGAATCCCTTAGTGTGTAGACACTATAGAGGGAATCATTTAAATCGAAATTGTCCCAACTAAGTCTGCGGGTACTGCAAGAGGCCTGGACACTTGGAGGGATAGATGCTGGGTATGTAAAGACGCATTAAACACCGGGAATAGGATGCCTGGACCAGTGAACCATAGACCCCAGGAGGACAGAACGGCGGGGCCATCAAGGCCACCTCAATACATACAACGGGGACCCAAGATTAGCCAGGTGGATAAAGGGAAGGCATGCATAGAAGATGACAGGCCACCCGTGAACTTCATCGCCGTGGAGACGCTAGAGGAACCCCACGAGCAGGAAAGAGGTTTTAGTAGTGACCCGGAGTAACCTCCAGACGGAGCTACCTCCCAGGAAACCCAAGCCTACACCAAAACCACCACCGGAGGTAGATAACCCAGTGGTCATTGAGAAGCCAGTATTTGAACCTACACCCATCTACGAGGATCCACTGCCCAAAGAGCAAGGTGAGGTTAGTGTCTTGGAAGGGCGTAGGCATCCCAGATTCCTAGGACCGAGAAAAGGGAAAACCGGCCTAGAAACTAAGAGGACTATGACCAGAAACCGCAGGTTTAGGAAGGATATAGACCTCAATTTGAAGAGAGGGAATATTGACCTAGGTCAAGCCCTACAGAATCTAAAATTGGAAATAGGGCTCTGGCAACTAGTACAGTTGTCACCCACTATTAAACGCACGGTCAAACGATTGATGAGACCACCCACGACCAGAACATTGGAGCCACCTACAATAGGGAAAGTAGATGCGGATTTGTTAGATCGCTACTGCCCTAAAGTAGACGTACTCATAGATGGCCTAGTCATTTCAGGGGCCATAGTTGATGTAGGGTCGACAGTTAACATCATAAGTCTAGAACTTTCAGACCGCCTTGGTTTTACTCTAGAACCCGCTACCTTGACAGCCCTAAAGCTAGCCAACAACTCTGTGATCAAACCAGAGGGCAAGCTTAAGAATGAACCCATTACCGTGGCTAACAAGACCATTCAAGTGGACTTTTACGTCATGAGGATGTACACCGGGAACCGGGGGGTACTCTATACTGCTAGGAGGGCCATGGCTCAGGCTTAGCAACTGCACAGTTGACATCCCCGCAGGAGTATTGATTTTTGGAAGGGGTAAAGAGCGTACCATAGTCGACGGTTATCCCGAGGTGCCTCAGTCAGAAAGAGCACCCATACCTTCGTCTGAGTGGGAGGAGGTCACGAGTAGTGAGGACGATGGTGAGTCCACTACGAGTGAAGATGAACCAGACCTGAGATCAGTACTGGACATAGAGTGGAACACTCCAAAAGAGCGGCCTCCCAAAGTTCGAGACGCCGATATTTGCTTGATAAACCTAGGAACCCTAGAAGAGCCCAAGAACATCAAAATAGGTGCTTCCCTAGGCATTGGAGAAAAAGAAGAATACGAACGGCTGTGTAGAAAGTACCAGCATATTTTTGCCTGGGACTTCTCAGATTTGAAGGGGATTCCACCCGATCTAGTGACTCATACAATACCACTGAAGGAGGGAACCAAACCTATACGACAAAAACAACTACCCTACCACTTAAAGGAAGGAGTATACAGAAGAAAAAGAAAACATAAAAAGAGAGAGAAAGAAAGATTGAGAGAAAAGTAAGAGAAAAACGAGAAAAAAGAAAAAGACTTCAACTGTATGTATCAGATCTCGAACCAATTTGTGAGGATGAGTAATGCCTCGCACATCCATAAGAGGTGAGGACGATTTTCCTAATTGATTCCATAGACTAGCGGAAAACCAGTACTTCCTACCATCTTGTGTATTGGATCTTAGGACAGTAAGTTGTCCTACATGGACTACTGTCAGAATATAGGGCTTGAGAGAAGAGTCAGTACAGAGAGGAGACTAGATGGTTATTCCCTGTTGAATCAGTTCTTAGAGAGTATAAGTTGAGTGTCTAAACAAAAACAGAACTGGTAATCACCAGTCTGGACCGGTTTCAGAGTTGGGGCATCAAAGCCTCATTGCGTATACATTCACACACACATCAATGACACGGTGTTAGACACAATACTGATGACTTGCATCCATATCATCCCATCTCCAATCCTGAGATTTGCATTTGCATATCCCTCCATGCACGGGTCCGAAAGTGTGCATTGACTTACATCTGATAGAATTGGGAGCATTTGCCATTTAGGTCACAGGTGGGTTTTTGCAGGTATGAAGACACCAAACTGTTCAAAGATGCTGTGTTTAAATCCAATCCGGTTGCAGATGGATCCTAAGGGCTAAATCGATGGCCTTTGGGTAGGAAGCTGTTGAAGACATCCTACCAACTCACTGTGGTTAGCATCACCTAGCAAGGGTGCTGAGCCCACTAAACTTGATCCACCACCAAGAGCTGGTCTGCGAAACCAGAGACTTTGGGTCCGCCGCATGGGGACCATACTACCCAGTGGTAGTCGCCAATGTTAGCCGATATTTCCGCATGGAAAATCGGGCTAATATTGAGTTTAAGTTTGCAATAATTGAAAAAAACAGGCATGTAAAACCCGGTTATTAGAGAAAAATCGGCACAAATTTGCCTTAGAACTGGGTCCCAGCCCACCCTAAAGTGGCTAGACACAGTTTAAAAGTAAGAAATTGACTTTCGAAAAAATCGTCAAAAATATTTTGTGGTCAAGTTTTGTAAGACCGAGCCAAAAGTGCCGGTCCACCTAGAATTGGGTCCCAGCCCGCCCTAAATGTGGCCTAGAGAAAAGGTTGCAGCCTTAGAAATGGCTTGTGATAAAGTTTTACGGCTTTTTGGCCAGTTGTAAAAATAGCCGGCATAGCCATGCTAAAATCCTACCATGTTACAGAGTTGGTTTTACTAATTATGGTTGCCTAGTGCATTTTCAGGGAAACCGTGGTTGTCGTGGGAGCCCTAGTCCATGAATGCCAAAAAAAGTCAACCCCAATCAAAGAGCCATCAAAGAAAAATATCTATCGGGCAAAACCCAACCTGTGAATTATGGGCAATACTGAAAACTTGGCAGAAGAACCCCTAACGGGTAAAATTGGGCAGATTAGGGAAATGGGCAAAGTACGCAAAAAAGTCGGTAATCTCGAGAAACCAAAAACCAAAAGCCGGGCTGTGTATACTACAAGGAAAATCAAATGAAAAGCCAAGGAAAATGAAGGACGAGGGAAATAGAGGACACCTAACAAGAGAGAGATAAGGTTGGCAAGAGGTCTTTCAACAACCTTTTGGATCATAAATTGCCAGAAGGCCTTAGAGGCTAGCAAAGTTCTGGTAGATACCTCCTCTAGCTGTTGACAAAAGAAGCATCTTGGCTAGTTTTGGGAAGGGGCCTTAAATGGCACCAACCCCCACACCCTCAAGGAGGCCACTTGATGTACTTGCCAATGGGGATTGGACAAATGGAAAGAAGGCTGGAAGGGCAAAGAAAATTGGCAAAGCCTCATTTTGAAGGGGGACACTTGGGATTTACTATAAAAGGAGACCACTCTTTGTGTTAAGATATAGGTGGATGATGATGTGATAGTGAGTTGATAGTGATTTGAGAGTTGGAGTTGATGAGTTTGATGTGATAGTTTGAATGCCATGTTGATTGAGAGTTTCATCGGAATGCATTTGGGTTGTTGATTGAAGGTTGATAAGTTTGAGGATGAGGTTGGGTATGCCTACTTTCTTGTTGCTCAATATTAGTGCTTCGTACGGGATGTGGGAAGCTAACTTCACTTTGTGTGTCTTGTGGTCTCGTGTCTCCCATGCTAGAATTGACGATTGAGAACGTAGTATGCTAAAATTTGGAGAGATACTTGTTCAATATTAATTTGCTTGAGAGAGATTTGAGGCTAGTTGCCCCATAGTATGTTTGCTTGAACATTTGTAGTTCTTACAATTGGCTGTTTGGTGGGTTGAACATTGTATTGCATGACGTTGTGGACAAAGGAGTTAGTTGCTTTGTGGTTATCTATTTTGAGAATGGTGAGAGTGATTTGAAGGATGAAGATTCTTTCTATGATCACATAATAAGGCCTTATGACTTTTTTCGCATGTATTAAGAGATTGTATGAAAGAAAATTATGTAAGGTGTGTGAATTAGGAGTCATATGTGATGAATAGAGAGAGCTTTCACCTTGTTTCATCCTTTTTAATTCATCTACTTTCATTTGAGAGGCTATTAGGATTGAGTCCTTGAGAAGCTCCTTATCTTTCACCTTTATATTTGAGAACAAATGTGTAGTATGAAAGAGCTCATAGAAGGGCCATACTATCTTAATGGGTTTTGATTAGGAGAGATCACCTTTTCTCAAGAGAGTTATCATACTTCACATTGGGCTTCAGTCACAGACAGAGAATTTATTGAAGTTCTTTGCTCCATCGCTGGCTCATACGCATCTGTACCCACATTTTGAGCACATCTCAGTCTCCTATCTACAAAATACGTGTTGATCCTATCCAGCGCTGACAAAGGAACTAAGGATGGAAACTCCATTGATCTATCATCCTCAGAGGATAAGTGAATGGCCTTTTTATGATTTCCATCGCAACCAGAGAAGCAAATGGGAAAATTTTTTTATCTAGGAGTGGGCGACCTGCCCAGTCACCCTGCGTGCTGTCTGACTGCTCGCTGGAGACCTCTGCTGGCCCTTCGCGAACTGTATGCTGCCCTCCTCTGTGCGCTGACCGCTCCTCTGTGTGCTCGCTGGAGGGATTCCTGGCAGTCTACTGCAGTTCCTCGCTGCCTCTCAGCAAACTGCTCGCTGCCCTCCTCTGATCGCTACCTCATCGCTGCCGTGTGCCCACCTGCCATCTACCTATGGTTTCTGCCTGTGCATTGTCTGTCTGCCAACACCATTGCCAGCGGGAAGTCGGCCCACTACTGGAGAACCCTTTTATGGAAAAAGTTGTGAATCCAAGAGTATTCTATCATTGACAGAGAGAGCATAATGGAAGTTACTTTCTATTGTGGATATACAAATTTTGAAGCTATCCATCACTGACACTGACAGAGGATGATTGATTATAGATTCTACTCTATCTTCCATCATTGATAGAAAGTGATTGAACAAACTTCTGGGTTTTTGAATTATCTCTGACAGAGGACTCAGGGAGTATGAACTCAACCCTGCTGTCCAACGCTGGATCAAGTCTATGAATCTAATTCAGTGACCATAGCAGAATACCTCTGCTGTTTTCCAGCTAGGCTGAGCGCACCGCTATGGCGAATCCACCCCTTACCTTTGAGGCAGAGATTCAAGACATTGTTGTTGCTAATTTTTAGCATTCTTCTGAGTCAGCCAGCATTCAAGCACATACCCCATCGCGTTCCAAGAAGCCATGCGAGACAGTAACGGTAAAACAACCAGGACTTTGAGACATTCATGACTAGAGGTCCCTTGCGGCACTTCGGCTACCTCATTCATCACTAAGGCAACTCATTTTCATCTCATTGTTGTTATATGGCATGATATTCGTATGCATGCTGGTTATTATTTAGTCGGGTTTTCCCACACCATTCCGTGAAAGAGTGGATATGTATGGGATCCGAAATCCTGTGATACATATTGAAGGACTTACAAGCAATTTTACAATACAATACCCGCAATGCTGATGTGAACATAAGTGATTTGGTGTAACAAACTTTCCGTAGTCATGTTATATTGGATCTAGACTAGCAGTAAGTCACGTCACCATACGTGGTTTAAGGTTGGAAGTCCTTACTTGCTTATGTCATATTATCTGGAAAATTAACAAACGTAAGGATTGTTTTAGAGCGGCTGACAAATGCTTTCTCGTTGCATGAAATTACTAGAATCACCGAAATCTTGAATGTTGTTTCACTCGTATGATGAATCGTTTTCTTGTGGACCGGACAATAAGCAATTGCTTGATACTACGTGATTTCTAGCACTAGTCACTCTGTGCTAAAATCTCCGTTAGTACGCTATTTGAAGTTTCCAAGTTGAAATCGTTTTGTGACTCTATTATGGAAAAGTGTTAACTGGGCCCGACCTCTGTGAAACACCAGAGCGGGTAAGTCCGCCGGAAACAGCTGAAGAATACACGCTGTCACGGTTAAGTCGCAAAGTAAGCACACCATTTCCGGTACTGTCTAGCGAAATACCTAGACCCGGAATCTGGGGAAACGCTACCGTCCAGTGAATAGGATGGCTACGCGGTAATGTACTCACCACATTTCACTTGACCTACCCCACTTAGAAAAAACAGTGTTTAGGGTGTCCAATAAAATTGAACATTTCAATGGATATACCCTTAACAGTCCTAGGACTTTAGTAGGACACATAACCTAATGTCAAAGGACGGGGTCTAGAATTGAGATAAATAGAAACAATGAGTTGGACCCTGTATGATGGGAGAAGAGGGTCAGTTCCAACCTGCGCGTAGTGACATCTGTCAATTGAGGCAGAGAGGACCTCCATGCTACTATTTTTTCACCCCAGAACTCTACCAGTATCTATGCCCTGGAGACACTCTACGTAGAACACAACATTGTGGGGTAGGTACAGCTACTTCGAAGCATATGTACTCACAGAAGACAGATTTTGGCAATCTGACAGAAGCCACCTTTGTCACGTACGCAGATAGAGCCCCACCCCCTTCTACTTAGAGAACCAACGATACGGTCGCTTGGATCAGACCAATAGTACTAATCGGAGACCAGAGATATGTGGTTGCACCGCCACGCAGTTCACCGTTAGAGATGAGAACAATTTAGAGGTTCGAAAGAAGAACTCAGGTCTAGTAGGTCTAAGGATGCCACCGACCCTTTAGGTAGTCATATTTCTAAAGGTCCGGAATATTTTCAATAATTAGGGTCCTTAAAATTCGTGTATGGTCTGAAACACCCACATCGGCAGGATGCGTCCCAATCTCCCTCTAGGACTAACATCCATACATCGGTTACTCTCGCATCTAACCATTACTATCTTGCTAGGGCTGAAGATACACCACGGCCAGAGAATTATATCCATGCTCGGGATAAGAGGCTGGTTGGATGAAATCCCTTAGAGCACCAGAGCCCTGCATCCTACCAATATTGGATCTTGCAAGGACGCAGCGGATGTCATAGTTTTAGTATTGTTCTAGGAGAATCAGTCTCGATAGTAGTGTGAGATGGATGACCGTAGTACTAGGGCCAAGACCAGTTGACTGAAGCAGAACCTACCCCTCTTTCTACCATACTTCTGGAAGCCTGGAAAACTTCCATTGGCTGGAAGAGCACGGAGCACTCGAGCGAGCCACCAGGGTTGGAAGCGGCTATCTCTCGGTTCTACCGTAAGGGCATTGTGGGCCTGCCCCTTTTAGGATTTCTGACCGAACAACCCCTCGTCCGAAAAACCCCTAACAGCATAGTTAACAGATCTGTTCTTGATAGATCTATTGGTTAACTTAAAATGATTTGGATAATGATCTAAATGTTGGTGTTGTACATGTACAAGCTGAGATTTGCACCTAGACATTTAAGATTTCTAAATCATGAGCAATTAACTTGAGTAGTTGATTTACTCTGTGGAAGTAATTGATAAAAACGGACAGTGTGAAGAGAATTCACCGGGAAACTGTTTATTCTTTGTGTGTATTGCTTGTAAGACACATAATTTATGAGTCACTTCAGAGTTCATTAAGGAATTATGTGCATAGGATATTGAATTTCTTGGATGAGTATTTCTCAGTTGGGAATAGACTTGATTCATTAGTGATGGTATTCTTGTGAGCTCAATTGGATACTGTATCCTAATGGTGCCAAGAATGGTATACTGAATTTTGGGAATTCAGCAGAACTTTGAAATCTCTAGATGTTGTTCTAGGAGATTGTATAAAGTTTATATTGTTAAAGACGAATGTTATAAAGGTCTTTAATTTCTTTGTTGATTGTAGAATTTGGAACTCATAACTTGATTAAGGATCAATTTGAAAGAATATTCTTGGAATCTAGTGATTTTCCTTGTGGAAAAGATTTCAGAATGATTCTTATATTTCCTGAGTTGTATGTTGTACATATACTCCAGTATTTTTCAATGATTAAGTATGGTTTTGGAATCCTGTAAATTATGATTGACAAATCATAAGATTCTAAATATTTATGATTGACGAATCATAAACTGATACTTAAAGATCATTTGAAGATTATAGGGAAATGTGAAGATTCTTAAGATAATGAGTAATTCTTGATCAATTGGGTGAGTCAAGGATTTAGATCTGTTATTTGAACTCTAAATTTCTTTACTCCAGTGTATACTTGAGATTGTGTGGATCTCAGGCATTTTCATCAAGTAATTGCTTACTTATGAGGAATTTGCTTACCTTACAATTTGTAGTTTATAAGTGCTTGTGTACAAAGTTCAGTCTATATCTCCAGTTTTGTAGGAGACAGATAAATCTATTAAGATACAGATAGATGTTGATTTCTTGCATATGATGCTAGAAATGGGGCTGTTAACTCATTAGAGTAACTGCAATACTCTGGTTTGAGTTCAAACTGTCTGAGACTTGATGGATCTCCTAGAGATTTTAGATGACGAAATTGTGGTATTTTAGAATATTTGGATATTCTAAGAATATATTTGTACCAAGAAGCATTATTTTCTACAAGAAATTGACATGGAATTTCTTTAGCTTTTGGATTTGATTTCTGAAATAAAGTAAAATCACCCAGTATTTTATGTAATTGGGATTACGTAAAGGTGATGAGTATTTATTTTGGATAAGATCTACCCATTTGGAGGATTAATAGCTTAGTGTATCTTTTGGAATTTGAATTAGTATCCAAGAGTAGGAAGCAAGCAATTAACGAATTGTTACATCTTTGAATATTTATTCAGATGGAAAGATCAGACTAAAAATAATGATTCATGGGTAAGATTTGAAAGCTTAAGGAATAGTTTCATATTTCTTTTTCCTGTTCTGAGGACAGAACCTGTTTAAGGGAGGAAGAATGTTACGGCCATATTCGGTTAAGGACCTGGAATAGTCCTAATATGGTAGACCGGCCCTCCAGTGTTCGAGATTATTGGTCACGCCTAGATTTAATTCCAAGTCAAGACCTGTTGGTGACTAATGACCTTGAGAGGACCCAGACACTCTAATTGAGACATTTGGAGTAGTGCATGTACATGTGACTGATATAGGCAGGAGGTGTGCATGTAGAGCTGTAACCTATTTATTGTTGACCTGCATGGGGATTGCATGTGCTCATGTGTTGGATCCTATTCTCTATATTATGGTAGAGTTTATCTCGTCGACGACTTGGTCTAGGTTACTTGTTGAGCTCTTCTCCTCTTGTTGTCACACTGGCATGGCTTGGGGGCTAGATCCAGGAGGATTCTCCAGGAGGGATCTAGGATTGGTTGGGTGGTTTTGCTCCACAGTCTCTCTTGTGTTTATCCTAGTGGTCTTTACACCTTGCACAAGACTGTTCAGCAGGAGCTTGTGAGCGGAATTGGAGCATCTGGGCCTTGTATCACACGCAGAAGAGGAACAGGTTGTCCATCGAGTAGTGTAGGCGGTTGGTGTTTGTGAACACCAACGGCCGTATGCTGAGGCGCACACGAGGAGAGGGTCAAATGCTCGAGGTGAGTCACATCATCACCCCTTTTTTCTTGCTATGCTTTGATGAATTGATTTGCTTTCAAAATATGCGGTGAGTTGCACAATACTGCCTGACAACAATGTATTGTTTTTGGTTGCAGGTGGACCCTGACACTTGCTTGGTGGATTTGATAGCTGCTGCTCCTCGGGCACCAACCACACAGGAGGAGATGGATGATGAGATCCATAGAGAGCTCTACAGACAGGCACAGGCTGATGCACGGGCTTACGGCGGCTGAGGAGGACAGAGAGGCAGAGGAGAGGGCTGAGGAGGGAGATGACGAGGGCTCGAAGGGTGGAGAGATGCTCGGGGCAGACTAT